>PNEQ01009208.1:0-27497 GCA_003012365.1 Medauroidea extradentata | reverse complement strand
ACATGTATAGCCCATTAGGTACTAGGCCTACACTCACAAATACCATGCCACACAAGTTAAAATAACTTACGTGAATTTCAAAACTAGGCCACTCAAATTAATATCAGTACAAATATAAAATGTACACATAATTTTTGCTCTCATCGCGTCACACGTCTATCACTTTACGCACTTTATTTTCCGTTAGCAACATAAAGTACGTAAAAGCTGGTTACAGCCGAAAATCACTCTAATGTGTTCTAATTGTGTTACAAAAATGCTGCTCTCCATAAATAAAGCACTTGATTATCCACGAACACAAAAATGAACACACGCATCCACTACACCACGGCCATGCACTACACTGAAAAAACCACGACATTATGGAAATTTACTTTCACACTTCAAAACACAACTACGACATATACACTTGTAATGAAAACTTTGTAACAATTTTCCTTCATAATCTGATATGAACCTATACTTCTTACATCATTGTTTAATCACGAGAAGGCTACAAAATTTGAGGTTACGAAAAATCTAACCAAAACATTACTTTTAGCGCGAGAAATGTTCACTGCTACATGGAAGCTATATCTGCATGTAAGCACGCGGATATGCAGACAGCTTTTGCCGTTCAAGTGGCAGTGAGGATGATGTTACAAATTTTTTGATTGGCTTGTGTAAGTAAGAGAGGGGAGCTAGTTGAGCCGAGCCAAAATAGGCTCCGCCCCTTGCGTCTTGCGTATTCGAGTATATTTAATTCCAACTACGACTCGAGGTGCAGGTGCAGAGCAGATTTCCTTGCGTTGCGCTGCGTCGGTGCAAAACGCAAGTGGTGATATTTAATCGGCCCCCTGCACCACCAATACAGTAGGGTCAGCTAGGGTGATTATTGTGAATTTGTTTCATTTTTGTTGTGTAACTTACTATGGAACTATAGGTAATGGGTTATACATATAAAAGGTTTGTCAGATAGTGTAAGCTGTTTTCATCTTCGTGTTAAGGGCACAGTATACCACAATTTTCATCATCATTATTTTATTTTTTATTTGTACCAGATATTTTTTTTCTTATTTTAGATACAAAATGTGACTAAATTTGGCTCTTATGAAATTTTGTTATCTCTCATAGTTTTCGCGTATTGGCTTGTTAAAGTCATATTTTTACAAGTTTCCGTTTTAACGACTACACTAATATCAACTGATATACCAAACTAAAAAAAAATTCACAGTGGATAAAGACATTGCAGGCTACAATGACATGCTCATATAAAATTAAAAAATAAAAATTATTTGTATTTTTTTAAAAAATTATTAAATTTTTAAAATTTTTATTTTCAGTTTCAGCATTTTTTTAAAATTTAAAATAGTTTTTATTCTTCAATTTTATGAGCATAACATTGCAGCCTGCAATGTCTTTATCTACTGTGATTTTTTTGAGTTAGTTGTAAAGGTTTTAGTGTAGTCGTTAAAATGGAAACATGCAAAATATGACTTTAACAAGACATTACACGAAAACTATGAAAGAAAAATATTTCATTACAGCCAAATTCAGCCATATTTTATGTCTAAAATAAGAAAAAAATATCTGGTACAAATAAAAATTTTAAAATGGCGATGAAAACTGTGGGACACCGTGCCCTTAAGAAGGCATGGTGTATAAATCGGTGCACTAAATAAAAATGTCAAGTTTCTCAAAACAATTATGCAATTATCAGAACAGAACACTCTTAGACAACAAATGTTGCTAACTTTATGAACAAAAACATTTTCCCAAGAGAGACATATGATGGGGAAAATGTCTGTCGTTGCAGTTTTGTACATCTGACAGCAGCGAGAGAGATTGTGCTTAGTGAATGTGTCAATCTAAACAAATTTTTGCTTATAAAGATGGCAAAAAAAATTTTCTCTAGGATTTTTCTATTCAAGTTTTTTCTACATTGGATTCCAAAATCTTAGAAACTATAACCGATGTTGACGTTATACATAAATGTATAATAATAAAAAGGTCATGGTTGCTCCTAACTTACCCCATATTAGCCTGCATTATTTTATTAACACTGTGTTGTTTCTTTTACTCTAAATAATTATTATATTTGTTACATTACAACCAGTCTGCTATTGTCTATGTACAGTTTCTACCACACCCACTGTTTCCTGTGTAGCAGTACAGGTGATGTTCATGCCACCTGCATACAATGTACCACTGACTTGAAGTGGGTTCAGTGATGGCAAAATCTGATAACCACATGTGAAGTGTTAGGAGGCATACATAAATAAGTCCAGCTAACAATAGTATAAAAGTATGTACATTAATGGAACTAACGCTGAGTCTTTCAGTACAATTCATTTACCTAGGTTATGGCTTGCATACCCTTTCAAAATAACCTGTTAACTTATTACCTCGCAAGGGAAAAACGTTTAAGAAACTGTAGGCCTAAGTAAATTATATTTTTTAATACATTATACATATTTACACCTTTTTGTGATCACTGAACACACTGCATCCTCTCCCCTCACCATTGCATATCGCAAAGCAATACTACAATCAATTACAGCAGCTTAGCTTAACATTTCGTTCCAAGATCCACTGCTGTTATGAGTGTACGGCAGGCTTAGTCCTACTTGAATTTTTAAAAGTCAATGTTTCATTCATAAAGTGCACTGGAGCTCATTGTGGTTGCTGATCAGCCAGCAGTGTTGAACCTCCACTGCAGCAATGTGCGCGTGCCCCTCAAGGCGCTCAATGTTTGGTATAGTAGAGTACTGAAGGAAGTTAATCCTGAAGTAACGGAAAAGGCATATAATACCATGGCTAGACCAATATTAAAATATGCAGCAGCGGTCTGGGACCCCTATGTAGAGCCGGAGATACAGGAGCCGGAAGGGGTGCAGAGGTGGGCAGCACAGTGGGTGAAAGGCAGGTGGAGAAGAGTGGGGCAGGATGGAATGGATGAAAGATACTTCAGGCCTTCATTAATGATGGAGATGGGTTGGCGTTCCCTAAAGGAAAGAAGAAAGGTGGAGAGACTGGTCAGAACGTATAGGGCGGTTAATGGAGGGGGATGGGGTGAGTTAGCCTAAATACAAATTTATTTAAAGGTGTGTACAGAGCTACGTAAAAAACAGTGGTTGGATTCAGAGAACTTGGTGAAGGACAAAGTAGGGAGGGCAGTCTGTATAAATGAGAAAATTTAGGTAGTGGATTGTGTTGCAGGAAGATTTGGTGACAGGTAGGTATGTGCGGAAGTTCACGAAGCACTTGCATCAGCCCAATTGCAAGGTTATTATTATTATTAAAAATAGTTTACACAGTCATGATAATGCTGGTTTACAGAGGGTGTAAATTTTATTTGGCATGAACTTTTACATATAACTTACTGTAAGCAGGGGTGACTTTGTGACATCTGTATATCGCAATGTGACGGCTGGCTCAGGTTAGTTCTGTGGGTAATTAGTTGGATAGAAAGAATTCAATTCCTCAAACAAAAAAAATGTTGAACTGTAGCAATATGAAAATAACTGAAAAGTGTTTTCTCCGAGGGACTAGGTCTAAGTTACTGAACTAATGTGCAATTTTCTAAAATATAACCTAGCTCGTATACCGCACTGATTTTAATTATAATGGTTTATTTGGGACGCGTAACTTAAAAGCTCAACGAAACACGTTTATTTTATGCAGCAGCGATTTGAAAAAAAGAAAAGACACATACAAGAGTATTCAAGCAAGCCTGGCTGACACAGAATATGTTTCCACACACAATTTGAACAACAAACCCTTCGCTTAAAACACAGACACTTATTAATTGTAAACAGCTCGCGTTTTGTCATTAATTCACATCTTGAATATGCAACACCGATAATTACGTCAAAAATACGGCTCGTCACTCGGCAGATACTGTTCCCTGTACGAATATTTTATTAAGACGAATATACACACGAGCTGTATGGTTTTTCCATCTAAAATAATAATGATTTAAGTTACGGTGGATTTTTCGCAAATCTAACATAAATTAATTTCACTATCGTCGTTTCGGACTATAAAATATTCTAACCTCACTAATCCGCCATGATTTTTTACACATTTGTAATTAAGTTACGGCAAGCCAGTAAGTTAACACCACCCTAGAACCCATCTGTTAACTTACGGTCTCTCACTTTCAAGTTAAGGTAAGCAAAATGCTTACTGAATCGCTCCGGGAAAATTTACGGCAAATGTTAAGTTGACTGGCCGTAACTCTCAAGTTACGGTTACCTTAAAAGTTAGTGAATAGACCCCCAGAAATTACATACGTCAACATTATTTAAGCCACAACACTCGGACTGGACATTAGCAAATGCTTTGTGAAAGTTTATTATATAAACTGAGTACATTCTTGTGGACTGAATTAAGCAATGTCTAGAACATTTTCGTAATAGTTGGCTACAAACTATGAATTGTTTCTTAGGTAAAGGTACCGGTGCATAAATAATATAAAGCTTAGTATGATGTAAAATTTTCCACATAATTGAATAAATGGATAGTTTTCTTGATTTCGCCTATGTTTACAATACACTTAGGAATAGTATTCCAGTAAATGGCCCTTCCTGCGATGTGCCCTTTTTTATTTATGAAATATGTGCAGACCTCAGTGTGGAACAACATCGAGTGAGACAAGTGTGGTAACAACCCTGCAAGGGCACGTCCCACATGGGTTTTGAGTGAAAATGTAGTTAATATATTAGAATTTTTTTATTTGTTAATTAAGTTGGGTACGAAAATGTGAAAAGTTAGTAGGAAGTGCCACGGTGTGTAGGACAGGTCATGAAATGTTGGTACAATTAACTGCAGTGATGTCGCGAAACGGCGAGTTGAGTGACAAGTTGTGTCTGTCTTTAATGCAGTGTAGTGTGATGCACTGTGCAGGCTTGAAGGCTTGCAGCCCAATTGTGCGTCATTTATCAGACACCCCTTCCCCCCTCTTCCTGGGTTCACCAAAATGGGGCGTAAACTGTGCATGTGCCAGCAAGGTCAGATGGGCTGCTCGCTTCGCAGACCTGCCTAGTTCACACCACCCGAGGCAGGAAATGTGTACACAAGTAAATCTTTAAAACTTTCTCGCATTCCTGAGACTTCGCGATCGGCTGACTGTTTTGGCGAGTAGGTAATTCAAAAGATATCATTACATAATTATCTTCTATAACACCAGCTGTGACAACAAAAATTATTTACTGTAATTCCCAAATAATAAGTGTGGGCTACATCCCTGTAGTGCCTTAGCACAAACTGCCACTGTTTACAGGTAAAGTTTACAAATAAAAAATGTTTCTACAGTGATGAAATGTAGTTTTATGTAAAGGAAATAGTACTTTATTTATTTTGAAATTTGCAGTTTTTCATATAAAATAATATGTTCGAATATCTTGTTTAAATGCTCGCCATCATGTATGTATATGTACTAGTAGCACTCCTAGTGTTATCTATTTAAAGTATGGCTCATCAAACGTATATAAACATTCCCGAACAGCATTTGGGACTTTAAGCAGCAAGTTAAATTTAGTAATAATTTTCAGTGTCTTTGTTTTATGTAATTTTGAGGGTTTTATTGTGTTGAAAAGTCTTGGCGCGCTCAGTGGCGTGACCTCCCTGAGCCTGCCAAGGCTTTGGCAGTTGACTAGCGGCGAGTAGAGGCGGTTCGGCTCTGGTCGCCAGGGTACCAGCATATTTTTGTCTTCTCATCTTAACGTGCTTTAATGTAGTCTTGGAACCTTATAATATTGTTAACTTCAGTGCCCGAATAACCCCTCACCCCTGTTGTATCGTTAACGCCCAGGGGCTTCAATACCGTAATATGTTTATTCCCACCACATGGATTTTCACTACAGCTCTGCCTTTCGGACGGGCCAGGTCTGAGTCCGCTTTAGTCATCGTCAGTAAGTAGTACTGTACACTGGATACCGATGTAATTTATCTATAATAACGTCTTGCCCATTATGTGTGTTGGTGTACAAGTGCCCAAAATCCCTGTCGAGTGCTTTTCTATGTGTGTGTATGAGCGTGGGGAGAGCCATAATAGTCTTCAAATGTAGGTATTCAACAACAGTGGGCAGGGAGAGTTCTGAAGCCGGCCGTCGGCCGCACGACCCTGAGAAATTCCACTCACATTATCTGAGTGCCGGTTCTCCTCTAACTGGCTGGTGCCGTGTCTAGAACATTGCCGCGCGGCGAGCTCATCTGTAAACTCGCTCAATCGTATTTCGATACAGTACAATTTCCGCAGACCATCTCCAAACCCCTCGTCCCCGTCATATTTAACAGTGTTTTGCATAACTATAATAACCAAGAATACTGTGCTGTTCTTGTGAAACTTGCATTGAGACATTCATTTGATAAAAACTGTATAGTACACTTAGAATGTTTTATGTGGAAAACGTTACTATATTATAATCTTAACATAGGCCTATATGTAAGTAAAATGTAGGCCTATTGATTGATATTTGATTACTGATTATATAGTGTACAAACAGTTTGAAGGGTCGCTGCTTGTATACATTAAATTTCTATGAGTTTTTCCTTGGTTTCCTTAGGATTATTATGTGTTTTTTAAGTTAGAATTCCAACTGTTTTTACTTAAAAGAAATAATGAAACTGTCTTAGAACTTAATATAAGGTACTGTATATAAACTTTTTATACAGACGTAATATTACAGAAACATTGAGAATTGCCTGCCTGCTACTGTCACAGTGTATGGTTTCACAACACTACAGTATAAATTTTTGTGGTGGTTATGATTAGGCCTACCTCTGTAATGTTCATGTGATAGTTTCATTAGAAAAACATTTACATTCCCACTCAGTTCTGCGAGCCTACAGCGCACAGGTCCTGTAAACAAGCTATGTTATTGTTAATCACTAATTGTATTATTTGGCTTAAAAATAGTTTGACATTATACATTTACACAGTTACTGAAAGAATGGGACAGTGTTACTACCTCGATTGTATATCAAATATCTTAAATGCATCTACGGTACACAGCTTATTTTTAAGGCTTTAGATCATTGAGCACGTTGGTCAAGGTCGAAGGCATATTCCCACCTGAAAACCAAATTTTTATCAACGCTAAATAAATCTACTACAACGTACAATTTTACAAAGCATCTACTTGCCATCTTCATGAAGTATGTGTCCTAATATTGTGTTAATAAAACAATTTCAGAAATCTTAAGGGCAATGTAAAAAAACTAGAATAAAATAATACTAATAAAAATAAAACTACCATTCCTGTACCTTATCGCATATAATACTGATGTGGCCGGGATCATGGGTGGTGGAGGGAAGGTGAATTTACGGGATGGTGTTGTAAATGTACTCTGTGGGCACCAACTAACCAGTGTGCTCGGGTTAGCACGAGACTATTGAGTGGGTGGAATAGGGGTGAGATCGTGGCGTGCCATTCCTGTGATGGCCTGTTGTGAATGGAGAGGATGATTAGAGGTGGGTACTCTAAGTCCCACGTGATAAATAAAATAAATACCTGAATTCACACAGAATCGCGTGCACATCTCATGGCAGGGGTGCAGTTGAGAGAAAAATATCCATGAAATGTCAATATATTTATACAGTACAAAGTGATGGTGGCAGATTACGTACGCCAGCCGTAAATTCCCCTGTGAAGCGGGGTACGAGGAATTCACTACAAATCACACTCACCAGTTCGGTAATAAATGAGAGCACGTTTTATTAACACAATTACTGTGAGGTGAAATGAGGTTACCCTCCACAAGAGTGGGCATGGGCCTATAGCCGCCCATTAGCTTACGCAGTGCAAAAATGTGCTGGAGCACATTGTGAATTTAAGTGGGCGAAATTATTGCGTGGCGGGTGAGGTCTTCCATGCGGATGTTGTCTCGGGGGCATGGACAAGAAAAAGTTTCCCGAATGTTAACTTACGCTATTGCAACTTACTGATTGATGAAAGATGGTGGTGTTCCCCGAGACCACGGCATTGACACGCGTGCACGACCGTACTGTCCTCCCGCTACTTGAGGACCGGCTGGCCGCTCGGCTTCTGTCCAGCACGACGGTTGGCCGGAAGTCGGGTGGACAAACCGAAATTCCCTACGGGGAGATGAAATGGTGAGAATGATTATACATGGTTATACAGATGTGTAATTATGCGTGTGGCATAATTTATAGTTTGAGTCCTGCTGAAATAAAAACACAAAACACTTACATTGGTACAAAACACGTGACATTGAGTTTGCTAAAATATGTGGAAGGTTGATGTTCGCAATTATTAAGGAATCCTTTGTCCTGCGTGCATCTAGTGGTTAAGAAAAAGACTGCATCAAGTTATGTTTGCCTAAACTAAAGTCTGCTAGGATAGTTTGTAATTGTTGCATAAAATCAGTCGGAGAAATGTACATGTTGTCAGGGTGGCCCCCTTTGGCAAGGCCGTGCGCGAAGCACCTGAGACAGTGTGTATGGGGGGTTGCACTATGTGGATCTCAGGCTGTAGGGGCGGTAACAAACTGGGGTGTGTTCCGTACATACTTGTTGCAGAGGGTACGAAAATGGCTGACCTGTCCAACATCAAAACCTTTTTCAGCGACATTTACTTAAATGGGTTATGTTCCTTCAGACAACAAATTATCATGTAGGGTGAAGGTACACTGCTTACATTATACCTATAAGTATGAAAATACAAATATAAACTTTAGCCTGCTGTAAATTTTGAATATGTTCGACTTCCAATAACTGGTGTAAGTTAGGTAGGTAAGTGGAGGGAACAAGTTGCAGGATGACTGATAGGAAGACGGTGGTAAGTAAGAGGTATAAAAAAAGAGGTGGGCAGGAGATAAGGAAACTGCAGAAAATAAGTTTCTAGGGGTTGTGATGCCGGCTGATCTAAGGGGGACAAAGCAAGTGGGCAGAGTGGTTAATAATAGACAAAGGGCTTTAGGACAGCTCGGAAGGATGTTGACAGGAGTTGGTGTTGAAGTGAAGGGAAAAGTATATTGCACGATGGTTAGTTCAGTAACTGAATATGCTGCCGCAGAGGGGTATTCGTACATGGAGGTGGAGAAGATACAGAAAAGAGCAGCGATATGGGTGATGAATAAGTGGAAAAGGCAGGGCCAGGCTGATGAGGAGGAAAGGATCTTTAGACCTAGCATGATGATGAAGGAATTGGGATGGAAACATTTGAGGGAGAGGAGGAGAATGGAAAGACTGGTCACGTTGTATAAATGCTGAAATAAAAACACAAAACACTTACATTGGTACAAAACATGTGACATTGAATTTGCAAAAATATGTGCAAGGTTGATGTTCGCAATTATTAAGGAGTCCTTTGCCATGCATGCATCTAGTGGTTAAGAAAAGACTGCATCAAGTTATGTTGGCCTAAAGTAAAGTCTGCTAGGACAGTTTGTAATTGTTGCATAAATCAGTCGGAGAAATTAACATGTTGTAAGCGTGGCCCCCTTTGGCAAGGCCGTGCGCGAAGCACCTGAGAGAGTGTATATGGGGGATTGCACTTTGTGGATCGCAGGCTGTAGTGGGTGGTGACACACTGGGGCGTGTTCCTTTCATACCTGGTGCTGACGGCATGAAAATGGCTGACCTGTTCGACATCAAATGCCGCCCCTCATTCCGTGGAACAGCGTTTGCCCCAGGGCCGTGGCCGGAAATGGTGGTGGATACCGATGACGTCACGCTGCCGGCAAGCTGTCTCTGCAAGTCTCTGCTTGGCTGGTGGGTGGCCGGCCTGCGCAGCACGTCCATTAGGTGGGCGCTGGCGGCGCCTGGGTCTGCTGCTGGTCTCCTCTGTGGTGCTGGAGAACCACGTGTCAGTGTCACGCAGATCTGCCATTGGGCCCGCAAGTGGGCCTGCGCATCGCATCGATGCAGTGTCTGCCGTGCGCTGCTATTGGTGTTGTTCCGTTGTGCCGGGTACCGCGGTACGGGGTCCTTGCGGTGACGTCTGGGTGATGGATGACACTGCGACACCAGGTGTCGGCGATGTGATGGTGGACACCCTGAATGGCAGCATATTCAGCTGTGGTGGCAGTGGCCATGGGGTCGCTTACGTTGTTCCTCCTCCCCATACTTCTTGGATCTGCCTCCGCGCGTCCTCTGCAGGCAGGGCTTGGCCAGGCGGCATGGTTGGCTTTCCTGTGACTGCTGCGAGGGCTTCTGTGTTCGGTCGATCATACGAGCGGACTATAGGCATGTGGGTGTCGCTAGGCGCGTCCTCTCCATGCACCGACGACACTGGTGTTGTGTGGGTGTCCACATGTCGTGGTTGGAAAGTGGTGGTGTCGGTGTTGCCGTGTGACCTGCCGGGATTGTGCTGGTGCCTCTGCTCTGCCTCGTCCAGGGTGGCTGTTGGTTAGTGACGTGATGTGCGCTGATGCCCTGTCGGCCTCTGAAAGCCCGGTGTCCAAGCTGCTGGTGCGCTGCCGAACTCCCTCTGTTTTGGTTGGTGCTCTCCTCCTGCTGGAATTTATGACTTCGGTACCTGTGTACCAGGCGTCGGTGTGCGCGGTGGGTGGCTCACACTCGCCACTCCTCTTGCTCGAGCTTCGGTGTTGATCCCCCACCGACGATTCTGAGTTCGTTGCGGTATACCTTGCATACCCGCCTAGGGCCAGTGCGCACGGTGTACACACAGTTGCCAAGTCTGGTGACAAAATGGTGTGGGCCGCTCCACTTGGCCGCTAGGCCAGCACAGAAGTCTTTGTGAGCCGCTGACTGGGGATGTTCGTGGGTGTAGACTTCGTCTCCAGGCTGTAACTCCCTCAGTTAATTGTTGGTGACTGGTGTAGTTTTGGCCACGTACTGGTTCTGGTGCTCTCGAGCCTCCCACAGCATCTGATGTTGCGCCTGTGCGCGGTCCTGTGTGGGTTCTGGTTCGACCCTCGGGCAGCTCAATTCCCCCGGTCTGGCCAGGTTCCTCCCCTGCAAGATGTCGGCGGGCATTTTCCTGGTAGCTTGGTTGGTTTGATTTCGTTAGCAGAACAGTGCGGCAGGTATGTGTTGAGGCCAGGTGGTGTGGTTGTCGCCGACACGCATCCGCAAATGGATCTTGAGCTGTTGGTTGCGGCGTTTCATTGGATTGGCTCTGGGGTGGTAAAAGGCTGCCGTGAAGTGGTCCACCTTCCACTTCTCGCACAAGCTCTGACAGCTGTGTCCGGTGAACTGAGTACCGTTGTCGGTCAGTAGCACCGTGGGGAAACCCTTAGCGAAAAGAATTCCGCCTCCAAAGCTTTCGCAATTATGTGTGTGCGTGCGCAGCTGACTGCATAGGCCTCTGTCCATCTCGAAAACAAATCGGTGAAGACAACAATAAACCTCTTCCCCTGCGTGTTTTTGGGGTAGGATACCATCAGTTCGAGCGCAATTGTGTCGAATGGTTCTGTTGGTAGGTGTGGTTGCTGTTGTTGTTGTCCATCGGGGCGACGTGCCTTGAACGTGTTGCACAACTGATATTTGCGCACAAACACTCGTGTATCTCGTGTCATCCCAGGCAAATGGTATCGTCGGCGATGTTGCGGCACATTTGCTCGGCACCAGGGAGTCCCGCCAGCTGGTCGTTATGCGTATACTGCACGATGAGTGTCCGGACTGCCTCTGGTACATATGTTCGCCAGGTCTTTGGCGCCCCCTGGGCATGACTTCCTGGACATCGTCGATGACTCGTTAGTTGTGTACAGCATGGCGGTTGCTTTCCTGTGTGCGTTGTTGCGCGAATGCATCCATCTGTTGTGCAGTGTGCATGTGTGTGCACAGTTGTTTCACACTTATTTGCCAGGCTCTTTGTGGTATGCTTAGTTGGTTGAGGTGGGGTGTGGTTGGCTTGTCATCGAAGTGAACGTCGTTCTCTGGTGGACTTCTTCTCCCAGCGAGCGTGACAGTGCATCCGCGAGCTCATTCTCTGCTCCGGCAATGTGCTCGACGACGAAGTCGAACTGCTGCATTAACATTGACCAGCGAGTGAGCTTGCTTCGGTTTGGTGCATCTAGTGTAGCCACACCAGGCTGCGGTTGTCCGTCCTTAGTGTGAACCGTTGGTATTCAAGGTAGTGTCTGTATAGAATGAATGCCCATATGATGGCAAGGCATTCGCATTCGTTGATGTATCGGCGCTCGACGGCACCTAGCTTAGTGTTGCCGTAATCGATGATGCACCTCTCTCCGTTGTCACTGAGTTGGTACACGACTGCGCCAATGTCCTCCTCGCTGGCTACCGTCTGAACGTACAAGTGGCGTGTGGGGTCAAATCTTGAAAGGTGTTTACACATGCGATATTCGGTTTTGAATTGTTTGAAGGCGTGTTCAGCTGCATCTGTCCAGCGGTATTTGAGTGGCGTTGACAAGAGTTCTGTGTGTGGTGTGGTGATGGTTGCAAAGTTCTGTATGTATTGCCGAAGCCAATTTATGAGACCGAAAAACTTTCTGAGTTGTTTGCGCATGATGGGTGTAGGCCATTACTTGATTATGTGTAGGTGCTCTTCGCTGGGCTTATTGCTGTGTTCGTTTACAACGTGACCTAGGAAGTCTAGTTCGGTCTTGCCGATGTGGCACTTGTGATTCGCGCATGTGAGATTGGCAACAGCGAAACATTCCAGTACCAGTTCTAGGTGGTGAATGTGTTTTCCAAATGTATGCGGTCACGGGATAACTCAATCACTGCTTCTTGCTCAACCAGCCACGGTACGCCTAGAATCACATTTTCTTGTATGTCCCTCATGACTAACACAACCACAGTGTTTGACTCGTGATGGACTGCGCGGTATTCCGGTCTGACTGTATGGAGAACATCTTCCAATACATCCGCCGTGACGTCATTCGGGTAGAAGCGGGTTACCAGGTTCACGTTCCGTCGAATGAATGTCTCTAGGTCCTCTTGATGATATTGGTGTTCCGTGAAGATGTTCAGCTGCATTTGCAGTGCTGTGAGAATGTTGGCAATACGCGTGGAGAACTTGCTGCTGACGAACTGCTCCCACGTCATGTTGTACTCGGTGACCGTCTGCCCCCAGATGAGTGCGTTGCCTTGGAGTTGTTCACCGATAAGGCTTGGCCATTCCTGTTCAGCAACACAGTACCTCTGGAGACGTTGTACGCAAGCATCGATGAATGATCTTGGGTCCTCAGTTCCCCTGCCGGAGAAGGTTGGCAGCGTCTGGAACTTCGACGGCGTGTTGTAGTGGTGGCAGGTTGTGTTGGGGTCTGTAATGGTCGTCAACACTGTAGGAGTCGTACGAGGTTGTGTCAACTGCAGTAAATTCGGTGTTGTGGGTGGCAACACTGTTGTTTGTGTCGCGCTCACATTTCTTGTCCTCGCTGCTTGCTCCTCTGTAGCATTGCTTATAATGGTGGTGTGGTTTGCGACACAATCCCAGCACTGGTAAAAACCACTGCGGAATATGTCCCACACCTCTGTTGCCATGCATGTGATGTGGTAACGTCGTTTACTCTTACGGCACGTAGACTGGTCGCCTCGCGGAAGCTCACAGTTTGTGAAGTCACAGGTGTTCTGTGGCCATGACATCATCTGTACATTTGCAAGCTTGAGGCCTACATGCGTTACGTGCTGTGCAATGCTGCTTTGACAGCACACAAACTGTCCAGTTTGTAGCTGTACTTGTACCGCAACACACAGATTTCCTTTGTGTACCGTTCGATCACAGATGGTGCATGCTGCCAGGTTGGGGCCTGAGCCTGTCTACGATGACCGTTGTATCTCGTGCATCTTGGCATGGTAGAGTGGTGATGTCACGACTTGTGTCGGGAAGCTGCAGAGTTTGTCGGTGCTTCCTACTTAACGAACGGTTCACAGGTCTTGATGCGGTGGCACCGGTTACACAGTGCCAGAGCCCACATCTCCATCATGGTAGAGTCGCGTAACACAGTTGACCGATGCGGTAGCGAGGTGCGGGTGCACGATGCAGATGGACGGAAATCTTCGAGGGTGAAGCGTCCCTCACCGCTCGCGTGTGCCATGGCGGCCGGTGGCTATGCGGTCGCCCGGTGCTGCTTGACTCCCAAGGTGTTGTTGTGTGGAGGGTGGTTCACGGCCGACTGTCAGTGCTTCGGGTACGCTCGGGTCCCCTCGGCTTGGCTCGCTGTCCGCACTTCGGGTTCGCACAGGTCCCCTCGGCTTGGCTCGATATCACACGGGTGGCTGCGAAACCATTTGCTCTCAATTGCTGCTAGGGGGTGGTTAGAATGCGTGTCCCTTTGTTAGCTTAGGTGGTGCGCAAGATGGCGGTCTACCCGGTCGCTTCCGGCTCGCTCCCACGTGCTACGCAATGGCGACAGTTCCTTCCCTAACACACACTTGTAGAACACGAAGCACAGTTTACCGCTGATATTGTACACCAGTTAGTTGCGGAGCCAACATGACGTGGTCGGGATCACGGGTGGAGGAGAAACTGTGAATTTACGGGATGGTGTTGTAAATGTACTTTGTGGGCGCCAGCTTACCAGGGTGCTCGGTTTAGCATAAGACTTTTGAGTGGGTGGAATAGGGATGAGATCGTGGGGGGCCCCGTCCTGTGATGGCCTGTCGTGAATGGAGAGGATGATCAGAGGCAGTGTCCTCCACGTGGGTACTAAGTCCCACGTGGTAAATAAAATAAATACCTGAATTCACACAGAATCCCGTGCACATCTCATAGCAGTGGTGCAGTTGAGTGGAAATAATCCATGAAGTGTCCACGTATTTATACAGTACATAGTGATGATGGGGAATTACGTTCGCCGGCCATAAATTCCCCCGTGAAGCAGGGTACAAGGAATTCACTAAAATCACACTCACCAGTTCGGTAATAAATGAGAGCACATTTTATTAACACAATTACTGTGAAGAGAAATAAGGATACCCTCCACAAGAGCGGGCATGGGCCTATAGCCGCCCATTAGCTTACGCAGTGCAAAAACATGCTGGAGCACAATGTGAATTTAAGTGGGCGAAATTAAAGCATGGCGGGCGAGGTCTTCCACGCGGATGGTGTCTTGGGGGCACGAGCAAAGAAAAATGTTCCGGAATGTTAACTTACGCTATTCCAACTTACTGATTGATGAAAGATGGTGGTGTCCCCCGAGATCACGACACTGACACGCGCGCACGACCCTTTTGTCCTCCTGCTACTTGAAGACTGGATGGCCGCCTGTCTTTCGTCCAGCACGACGGTTGGCCAGAAGTCGGGGGATAAACCGAAATTCCCTATTGGGAGATGAAATGGTGACAATGATTATACAAGGTTATACAGATGTGTGATTATGCGTGTGGCATAATTTATAGTTTGAGTCCTGCTGAAATAAAACACAAAACTCTTACAATGGTACAAAACACATAACATTGAATTTGCAAAAATATGTGCAAGGTTGATGTTCGTAATTATTAAGGAGTCCTTTGTCCTGCATGCATCTAGAGGTTAAGAAAAAGACTGCATTAAGTTACGTTGGTCTAAACTAAAGTCTGCTAGGACAGTTTGTAATTGTTGCATAAAATCATTCGGAGAAATGTATTTGTTGTCAGGGTGGCCCCCTTTGGCAAGGCCATGCGCAAAGCACTTGAGAGAATGTATATGGGGGGTTGCACTTTGTGGATCTCAGGCTGTAAGGGGCAGTGACAAACTGGGGTCTGTTCCGTACATACTTCTTGCTGAGGGCACGAAAACGGCTGAACTATCCAACATCAAAACCTTCTTCAGCGACATTTACTGAAATGGGTTATGTTCCTTCAGACAACAAATTATAATATAGGGTGAAGTTACACTACTTACATTATACCTATAAGTGTGAAAATACAAATATAGACCATAGCCTGCTGTAAATTTTTGAATACATTCGAATTCCAATAACTGGTGTAAGTTAGGTAGGTAGGTGGAGGGAACAAGTTGCAGGATGACTGATAGGAAGACAGTGGTAAGTAGAGATATATAAAAAAAAGAGGTGTGCAGGAGATAAGGAAACCACAGAATACAAGTTTCTATGGGTTGTGATGCAGGCTGATCTTAGGGGGACAATGCAATTGGACAGAGTGGTTAATAAGGGACGAAGGGCTTTTAGTCTAGGAGCTAGGAAAGTTCTGTTGGAATATTGAGAGCCAGAAGTTTTGTTTGTTTTGCCTGTTTCTTCTACCTTAAGTGAGTAAAAAAAATTGGTCACATGCTCTGAATGGTGGTCAATATTTTAGAAATGGCCGTTTTCTGGAGTAACATTAAAATAACAATAAAGTATTGCGATATAAATTTACAATGGATCTGCTGTGTTAATGTTTGTATCCTGATATACATAATTTGTTATTTAGACAAGGCAAGTTTAAAATAAACAATAATAATAGTAAAAATCCTATATGATAGTTTTTTTTAGTTTTTAAACCACATTTTAAAAATGAACTATATGCCAGTGTATTTACGCATAATAAAAAATGTCTCACACTGCACTTTTTATAACAGCCCATTGATTTCACTTTTGTTTGAATGTTTAAACTTGAGTCCTCTGGCTGGTATGAAATAGAATGCAAGGGAAAATAAAAAAAAATGTTCTTGAACAGTTTTGGCATATGATGAGCAACAAAAAACAAATGCCATCGAGTTATACAAGGAAAAGAAATTTGCTGCATTTGGCCATACTTCCCATGATTTTCCATATCTTTACATGTTTGAACACAGATTTTTCTCTTGACATTTACAAAATGGACAACAGGGTATTTCATTAACCCTGCAAGGGCAAATATTAGCTCTTGCGCACTTCTGACATGTGCAGGGTGACAAAAATTCAGTAGGTTTAGTTATTATCGGTTTAAGAGCTCCACATTCTTCTGTGTAACCATACTGTAAAGGGTCGAGCGACTCATATGTATTTCCATTCAGCACATTTAACCATAAGTGACACTGATAATATGCACGCTTGATATGTAGGTGAACACAGTTGAGAAAATTTAATAATCTTTGCTTTATGGTACTGTTCTTATCTCACTTTATCACAATTTATTTTTGTTGAACCAAGGACTCTTGCGATAAAAAGTTCAGCATTTTTAACCATTTCTTCGTCAAGAGGAGCAACACCAAAATTCGTAAAAAGTTTTCCTGAGGAAACTGCTGTTGAAAGTGCCATATGTTTTGATCCTATCTTGCTTGTTGTGTCACAGCCTGTTAAACTGTGTGCAGCAGGTAATATCGATAAAAGACTGTCGTCCATATTTTTCATCATTTTGTGAAGAGGTATGTATACAACAGACGCTCGTGTATCCTTGATTATCCACAGTTCCTTGAGACCACCAGTATGAAAAGATACTTTAAAATGGTGCAATGCGGAGACTATGACATCCGTGTCAGCTGATGCAATCATGATTCTTTCAGCAGAACTACTTTCAACGATGTTTTCTATGTGCTTTATTATCCTATCATCAGCTTCTTCACATGCACAATACAATGATGGTACCAAACTTACTGAACCATCAATTAGTTTCAAGCATATTTGTGGGGACTGTTTGTGACCTCCTCCCAAATACAAAGGTTTTTTTGTTTTTCCTTCATTTATAATCGAATCAATAAACATTTCTTGAAAAACTCTTTTGTTATGGCTAGAGCCCCAGAAAGTATCCATGTTGACAGGAAGTGGTGTGCTTGAGCTGTTCAGATTAATTTCAATAGGATAAATTTTGGTCCTCCTTAGTCGTTCCCAATATTTTATGCTCTTCTCTTCATACAAATCAAAGACAATATCAATATGTTGACAGTCTTCTGAAATTTTCAAGAACTTTTTCCACAAGAAGTCAAAGTAATCTCGAAATGTTATACATAACAGCCGTTTGACAAACATTTTTCGTGCATATGCCATGAAGTCTATCACTACCGCTGTTCCTTCCTGTGATGTTGTCATCGTAGTAATTAATTCGTCCTTAGTTAAAAACTGCATTACAAGTTCTCTGCTCAGCTGTGCTTTGTTTGGTTTTTTCAAAAATCCATCACATGTTAGGAAGTAAGATGTAGATGTAAGTTCATACTTCAATAATGTGTCTGTAGCCAAACCTCTAGAATGTCCTACTTCAATGCACCGAAGTCCATCACTTGTTTCCTGAAGTACAGACTGTGTTACAGATTTGTCTTTCTTCTTCTTGGGAAATTCCTTATGTGTTGGTACAAAGATGTCTTTGGTCTTCTCAGTGAGCCTTTCTTTAACAAATTGTTTGTAGCTGCTATCTCCTTTTTCTTGTATTTGTAATAAGTAGTCAGTCATTACTGGATCAGCAACAGTTCCAGTTATTAGGTTTGAAATCTCACAACAGTCATTTTTGATGAATGGATTTCCTCGATCAGTCATAAATGTCAACATTTTAGTTATACTTTGCAGATCTTGTATTGTTAGTGACTTTGCATTTTCATGATGAAGAGCAAACTCGTCATCTACATCTAAACCACAGAAGTTTCTAAGAAAACATATGAGGCTTTCTTTTTCATGTTTAATAAGATCGTGCTTTGCTACTGCTTCCTTCGTCTTGTAATACCAATTATGCCTCCGGATCCTTTTGCTGGTTTGTTGCAATGTTGCTCTAGAGCTTGGTCCAAGGCAACACTGCTGAATCTGTTTCTAGTATGCTGAACTGTGAAGTGATGGTTCTTGAAGTCATTATAAATGAAAGGATTATCTTCTTCCAACTTCAAGCAATTGTTGTAATATAGTGAGCACCATCTTGCATAATTTGTTATATCAAAAGAAAAGAAAAAAGGCAAACAGTCCCTTACACTGCATACATGCAGGTTCCAGTTGTTTTCTCTGTCCGCTCGAATTAGATCTCGAAGAAGAGGTGCCATAGTAGAGACAAACTGATCCCAATAACAAAACAGCCTACTTTTCTGCTTTCCTTCTTCTCTAAATTTCTCAAAATCATGTTTTAGTTCATTCAAGTTTTCGATTGCAGAATTGGTTTTGTCCAGCAGATGTTGCTGTTCTTGTACTGATTCCTGTAAACTTCTAATAACTGAAAACAGTTCCAAGTACTTAGTTTTATCATTCTGTTCCATGAATGCTCGCCACTGAAGTGTTTGCATTACTTCGCAAAGCATGCATATGGCTCTAACTCCTCTAGAATAATGGTTGCCTTTTAAAGCACTTTCAGCAGAGTGTGGACCCATTGTTTCAGTCTGAACAAGGAGTTCCAGTGCTCCACTGTCGTTAAGATACAGCCAAATACATGATAGAACCACTTTTTGGAGATGAAATCCTCCAAGACCAAGAAATCTGTTGGAAAACTGTTCTGGCTGAAGAAGCTGGATTTCTTTTGCTATGTGGTATACTCCTTCATCGCACCATAATGAGCCCTCTTGGAGGTTCAACTGTTTCAGAATGTCTTTGAAGTTATACATTGTTGTATAGACTGAATCATACTGAGTTGCAGGATATGGCAAGATTGGGGTGAATCCTGTAACTGTAATATGAGATGGCTGCTTACACAATGTACTCATAAAGGCATTTCTGTATGGAATCTTGACTTCTTCAGGCAAATATAACTCAGGTAGATTTGATTTCTTAAGAAATCTGGATGGAAACCACACAAGATCCAAATGTTGGCCCGCAGTTTTTATCTCGTTGGCTTTGTTCAAGTCACTGCTTGGGACAAAGGTACTGGGAACAGTGCACCTTTGTTTAGGTTTTTGATAGTACAGAAGTTTTTGCGCATCTATTTCTTTGTTTAAGCTTCGTGATGTAATATCAATGCCAAATGTATTTGTGTAGTTCTCTGGACCATCCAAATCTTCTAATGAAACATCAAGTTGGTTACCCTGAACCTGTTGATCTTGGAACAAAACCAATACAGTGTCATGTGTCCCATGCATACCTGACATGGTAGCTTCTTCTCTGTCAAAATTGTCCCTAGCACCACAAACTGGAATGTCAGACTTTATTGAAAATGGAATTGGAACACAGTGGCCTTCAGCTCTAAGGATAGTTCTGTTTGCTAGCATTTGGTCTTGACGAAGTACATCATCATAACTGCAACACAGTCCTTGACGATTGAACATGGTGATAAGAATTTTTGATCTACTTATGTTGTGTATTGCCTGAGCATTGGCGATATGGAGTGGTGTTTTTTTTTAAGCCATTGTGAATGATGAAATAAGCTATCTTAAACAGAGTATTACATCTACATTCAGGATTTTTTGATTTGCCAGATGAAGGTGCTAGTTCTTGTAAGAACCTTTCCCACTGCTTTGGTCGTGATTGTTCGAACACACATTCAGACTTTTTTAGGTCAGCTGTGTCACCAAACTTACCACTTAATTGAAAGTCTTAACTTTTTGCTTCTTCACGAAGTATCTTAGCACATTTTGTAACTACATCAGTTGATCGTACTTTATCCACTATCAATATTTGATGCATAAACAAGTTGAGAGAGTGGTTTTTCTTTTGGGTACGAGAAACATACACTATCTCCATACACTTCTATGATCATGGACTTCATTTCACGATTTGTTGTGGCTTTGTTTGCATTTAGTAGCATAAATTCATTCCGAAGATCGGAAAGTGCGTAACCTTTAGTGTGAAATTTTACATTCTCAACAAAACATCTTAGAATATTTTTTTTTGTTTGGCATTTGAATACTTTCAGATGACCTGGAGGTTCTGAGCTTGTTAATATATGGTTTCATGCAATTGTTATGGTACATAATATCTGCAGCAAACACACTTGATATGTCATTTAATGTACACATTCTTTCAAAGACTTCATCTTTGAAAAGATTTGTTGCTTCTAGAAATTCCCGTGCTCTTCCAGGTTCGCAGATACGAAACAGTTGTGTTTCTTTTTTGTGTTTGGAATGGCTACATATTATACATAATTTTGACTGTGGTGCAAATCCACTTAATCTGGACGTACATTTTCTTTCTTCTGAATTGTTAGTGTCTCTTGATGTACCTTGAGATGATTCTTTCTCTGAAGCTTGCACTATTCTTTTCGACCTCAGAATGTAAGTAAGGCCTGTAGCATGTCATATGAAAAAAAAATTGCTTCTGTTTCCAAAATAATTCCATCACTTAACAATTTGCTTGCTTCTTTCACTTGCTGCCGACCAGAGTCTGTTCCATACAGCTTTTCTCGACCCTGGGATTTGCATAAAATACAAATTCCCACAGTCACTTTTCTTTTCTTCTTTGGAGGAGACCGTTGGAGTTCCACAGTGTTCATTTCTGTTATTTTAATTGCTATTGCCAGTTACCTGAAACAAAAGGGGAATAAAATTAAAAATTAATACAAGTACTTCTGTTGGTCAATATGAAGTATGGTGAGGGCATTTACAAAAAAATCACATTGGCTTTCAAGAAATCTATATTTCTAGAATTTGTTACAAACTTCCTGATAACGTTATTAAACTCAGCTTTGAAAATAGTGAATAGTAACACCACATTAAGTCTGGTTGATTGATGAAGGAAAATTGGCTGTGGTTTAAATATCGCGCCATTTTTTTTCGAAAACAATCACACATCTGAACATGTGACCAATTTTTTTTTTTGTTATCTATAAGCTTGAAGTAACAGTCAAAACAAACAGAACCTCTGGCTCTCAATTTTCCAACAGAACTTTCCCAGCTGCTACATTATTTAGGACTGCTCGGAAGGATGTTGACAGGAGTTGGTGTTGAAGTGAAGGGAAAGGTATATTGCACGATAGTTAGTTCAGTATTGGAATATGCTGCCGCAGAGAGGAATTCGTACATGGAGGTGGAGAAGATGCAGAGAAGGGCAGCGATATGGGTGATGAATAAGTGTAAGAGGCAGGGCCAGGCTGATGAGGAGGAAAGGATCTTTAGACCTAGCGTGATGATGAAGGAATTGGGATTGAAACATTTGAGGGAGAGGAGGAGAATGGAAAGACTGGTCAGGTTGTATAAATGCTGAAATAAAAACACAAAACACTTACATTGGTACAAAACACGTGACATTGAATTTGCAAAAATATGTGCAAGGTTGATGTTCGCAATTATTAAGGAGTCCTTTGTCATGCGTGCATCTAGTGGTTAAGAAAAAGACTGCATCAAGTTATGTTGGTCGAAACTAAAGTCTGCTAGGACAGTTTGTAATTGTTGCATAAATCAGTCGGAGAAATTAACGTGTTGTCAGGGTGGCCCCCTTTCGCAAGGCCATGCGCGAAGCACCTGAGAGAGTGTATATGGGGGATTGCACTTTGTGAATCGCAGGCTGTAGTGGGTGGGGACACACTGGGGCGTGTTCCTTACATACCTGATGGGGTACACGTCACTAGCCCTAAAATTATTTTAGGGCTAGCGACTTTAGGGCTACTGCCTTTAGGGCTAGTGACTTTAGGGCTACTGATGTTAGGGCTAGTGACATTAGGGCTACTTACATTATGGCTAGTGACTTTAGGGCTACTGGCTTTAGGGCTAGTGACTTTAGAGCTACTGGCAGTGCAAAATGATTCGCTGTAAATTTAAAATTTGAACCTTCTTCATTCGAGTATGCTCGTGAGTCCTTGCCTTTAGTTCTCGTGGTTCTCAGTAGATGGCTCTGGTGGTAGCAAAAGAGCTTGTACTGTATTTCCTATAAACATCATCTTCATCAATAACTTAAGCTCATGTAGGCCCATATGTGTCTGTAAAATGATGCTTTATAGCCAAAATATGCTATACTGAATAAAATGTACTATATTGTAGTACTGTGGGAATTATTTAAATTATTCACTTAAAATTTATTGAACCAGAATATTCTATATCCAGATAAACTCGAAATGAAATATTCAGCAGTGGTTGTTTCATACTTTAAAAGTAGTAATTTTGGCATAGTTAACAATAATACTTTATAATAATAGTGGGTTAAGGCCTTTACAATCAATGCCATATAATGATACAAAAAAACTTCTCGAAGTTAACAAAATTGCAAAATAATTATTACAGAAAAGAAAAAAAAAGAATCCTTTCGACGAACTGTTAGTTGCTGATTAGAGCATTAAAAATTTTTGCTGTTACGCGCCAGCAATTCTTTCGATCCTGTAAACTGACAATTGGCGGATATAATTATGCAAAGGAAACATGATACATAACTGGAAGAATAAAATAATTCGCCTACTTTGTTCCTCTAAACATATTAAGTGAAATAAAGTTAGCAAAAATACAAAATTTCAGCTCCGAAACGAAAAAATAATTAAGATAGTTTTACAAATTAGAAACTAATTTACAACTATTGGCTACGAATAAGTAATTAAAAATAGTACAATGCTGTAATTAGCTCCCTTAGCCTTGGTAAACATCAAAACATTGGAAAATAAAAAATATGTACTAGAAGCAACTGCAATTACTAGTGTATGCCGGAATTACTGTACAATTCTTGGTAAAAAAAAATGAAAAATATAAAATATCCTATTCGATATATTATTATGCATTGTATAGCTGAATGTTACAAATCAACAGATGTAAACTGAACTGCAATATATTTAGTTAGCGTGACACATGTCACATAATTCGTTTACATAAATTTTTAGTTTGTATATCGGTCAGACTTCTACAAACGTAGCACTGTCAAATTTAGTAAAAATCGAACGACAAACAATTTTAGTGAAATCGTCCGTCGAGAAATTACGTCTTCGATCTGCCTCCCAATAACTTTTACACAGTAATTCATATTTTATGTTAAAGAGTTCACTGACCGACTGACATCAAGATGCAGTCCTAACCACTAAAAATATAAAGGTAAAATTTGTTTTGTGGATTCCTCTCAAGTGGTAGGCAAACACTAAGAAGGGATTTTTTTAATTCGACCCTTAAAGAGGTGATAAGAGATTAAATATGTTTTCAAAAAATGTCGACATAGCTCGTGGAGGTCTATAGTCGTAAATTTGACCTCAAAGGGCCACTCGTAAAATGCCCACTAGCCAACTTCAGGATTCTTCGAAATACGTCCTTTAAAGGGGTGAAAAGACCTGGAATGTGTCTTCGATTATTTATCGATAGCTATCAAACACTACGGAATACACAGTTGATTTTCGCTTCAAAATTATGCTTCAGTAAATATCGAAAAATTATTTTCAAGATTTTTCGAAATTCGACTCCCAAGGAGTAAAAAAAAGTGTGGAATTGTATTTATGTTATTAATCATTTCTACCGCTCGAACCCAATTGGCTATCTTCGTGAATTTTACTTCAAGTTAATACATATACAATTGTTTAAGATAGGGCTTCAAGACTTTTCAAAATTCGATAGTTAAAGGGTGAAAAGTTGTAAATTGTGTTTTCGATTATTCCAGTACACCTATCAAACCGACCGGGATGTCGAATTTCTCTTTGCTTCAGAATTATATCTGCGTAAGTACACTGATTACTATTTAAGTAATTATTCCGAATTCGAGCATAAAGAGGTAAAAAGAGTCAAATGTGTTTTCGCTTTGTAATCGACATATTTCGACTTCTCAGAACTTTAGGTATCAAGGCAGTTTTTGCTTAAGATTTAAGTTTACTTATATCTAAACTGTAATTTATTGATTTTTCGAAATTCGATATCTTAAACGGGTGAAAAGTGATGAAACGTGGTGAAATGTGTTTTCAAATAAACGTTGATAGATAGGGAACCCAACAGACAAATGTAATGGTTTCCACTTCAAGGTGACACCCGTAAAATTGATTTTCCTGTAATTAAAGGGTTTTTCCAAAATTCGGTCCATAAGTGTATTCATGTGGTAAAATTGCATAATTTTATATTTGTTCGACATAGTGGTAGTTTCATAGACGTTACTGTGACTACATTTTCAACCTCTGAAATATTTTTAACTCTTGTAGTCTTCCCATAGCGGCGTGTCAGTGCCAAAATTTGCAAGTTACGTGAACAGGCTGATAACAAAAACCAACTGATATGGCACATAGTATCTAATTTCAGTGTACATTTTATCATTCGAGTAAGTCAGCAGCAGTTGGTTTTTGTTTTTTGTATGTTCCCGTTACTTGCAAAACTTGACTTAGAGATACTACTGTGGGAAGACTGTGGGAGCTAAAAAATTTTTACGAATGTAAAACATAGTCACAAGTAACGTCTATAAAACTAATACTATGTTGTACAAGTTTAACATTATGCATTTTTGCCACGTGTACACTATTATAGGGGTGAAAAGACATGTATGGACATATTTAAGATAAACTTTTGATAGCTATCGAACCAGTCGAGATATAGAATTGCTTTTCGCTTCATGATGATGAATGCGTAAATGCCCGTCAACATATTCATAAATTCGAACTCTCAGGGCTGTGAAGGGATGAAAAACATTTTTAAATTAATCGTCGATTCAGCTTTTACTCAATGGGGTTTCGTTTGTCGTGCATTTCGCCACAGTTGGATACTTATACAAATGTTTAACATGTGATGGTACGATTTTGAGAAATTCTACCAATAAAGATATCAAAAGGCATAAAATTTACTTTCAGTTGCTATCCAGTTATGTATACCTAACCGGTTGAGATATCGAAATGTTACTTGCTTCAGTAATATTCTCGCCCAAATACGAACAATAATTAAATCAGTTAGTATACTGATAAAATAACTCACCAGAGGGGAAACTTAGGCATTGATAAACATTTCAAAGCAAACGATCCGAAAAACCAAATACAGCCACTGAGAAACATAATTAGAGGGAAGTTTACACTCTTCAGTTATGTCGTTAACCTATTGTTGTACAACATTTATGATCCAAATTAGGTACTTTATGTTTTAGTTTTAATGAACATCCAACTATACGTACGTGCTCTCACACTGTCATCGATGGTTGTACTCGAGGTAAACAAGTAGGCATGCCATGTGTATTACTATATGATTCTAATAGTCTCTCATCTACAAGGTATGTTTTGCTATTACTATAAATAAAGCTCGGGGCAGTCATTCAGAGTGGCAGGGATAAACTTAGGTCAGTGTTTCACATGGACAGCCACAGCTATTTAGCCTGTTATAGAGTTGGCTAAACCTGCAGCTTGGTATCCAAATACTTGATGGCCAAGCTACTAATGTGGTATACGAAAAAGGTCCTTTTACTGAAGTAGATGTTCGCAGTTATCGATAATACATGCGGGCAATACCACAGGCGATCTGATAGTCAATATTATAAAAATGAATGTTTGCTTGTTCTTCTTCCACACCGTCCTATAACTTTCACACGGATACGATAAATTTTGGTGACATATGCATCCCCCCCCCGGAATATTCACGAAAAAAAGTTTTTTGTTTGGAAGGGGGGTTGGGCTAAACAAGATAGCAGGAGAGAAAGGTGCACTGTAAATTTAGTGAAAATATTGAATTTGGTGAAATGTTTCTGCCAAAAATAATAGTTTATGGGGGGGGGGCAAAGGGAGTTCTAAGCAGGGTACAATTTCCTGAGATGTATACGTGCAATCGCGAAAGTTACTACAAAACATATGCTTACGGTATGGTGAGAGACAAAACAGGTTAAAGGGGCAGAAAGGGGTACCAAAAATTTAGTGAAACTATTTTCCTTCTTAAAATGTTTATACAACTGTCATTTACTGCTGTGAACATCATTTTGTACCATTCAGCTTTTTTTTTTTTTTAAATTTAGTTCCAAAAATTTTATTGCATTACATTGAAAACCCCGTGAACGACATGGCAGGCTCCAATTATCATGTTTATATACATGCTGTTTTCACTTCATCAAATTAACGTCAATGTATTTTTTAAATAAAGCTTACTTTTAAATGCAACTGGTAAAAGCATTACAAGAGGCAACAGTGCGACGCTAGGTGAAGTAGCTTTACACACAAAGCTTAGGCGAATGGGATTCATGTGAAAAATTGGCCTAAATTTCAGGATTATTAAATGAATGCTCTTAAATTTTGTAGATAGATAAAAATATGTCATTTTCTTACTTCGCATACTCATTGCAAGGGAATGCTGCTACACATAGTGCTTTCGTTTTTCTAATAGCACATGGGGCAAAAGATGTTTACATAAATTGCTGATATTTATATTATTAATATTTTTAGAGTAACAGAAAACATTTGAAACATGACTAATATAATAACAACACTTTGAAAAGTAAAAACTATGATACTGACGTGGCCATATAGCCCAAGGGGATTTAGCGGTGGTGTTGACTGGGTAATCGACTTGGATTGCCGGAAGGGCGCCAGTCCGTCTGAATTTGAATTCGCCCGGGCGGACACGGGACTCTTGCATTCAGGGTCGTGTTGGTCGTCGGCCACGTGACTGTCGCTTGTGCTGGCCACTTTACAGGATAAACCTTACGTACGCTGGGGAAGAGTATTCTAGGGCTCTCTTCCACGCCCGACACACAAGTAAATACACTTACAAAACGCTGCACTAAAAATGTACACTAGGGCGGCACCTGCCGCGTGCTCCGGAGAAGGCCGGGCCCTGATACTCACGAGAGGTGCGGGAAATGAAAGACGCACATTAGTGAAAACGACATGTATTCGCCTGACATACCCTCATACAGAAAGCAGGACGAGCGCGAAGCGGGCCTGACCATTGGGCCGGTCAGTAGCCGAAAAG
>PNEQ01009194.1:0-18635 GCA_003012365.1 Medauroidea extradentata | reverse complement strand
CGCTGCCGTGTAGGAATGTACACTCCGCTCACATGGACAAGCGCGCGGGAGAGGACAGTTCTTTCAAATTAAAATAGCCTACTACCTCAAACAAATGAAAACAAGTGTGCCATACTGTATATTAATAAGCACAAATGCGAATGCAAATGCTTAACCGACTATATAGACACAAACTTCTGAAGTTACCAGAATTTCACAGACGCAATAAAAAAATTGTTAACAGTGTAAAAAATAATTTGCATTATAAAAAATCGCGGATAATCCGCAAATCGGATGATCGAGTCGCGGATAATCGAGGTTCTACTGTGTGTATATATATATATATATATATCAATTTTTTTTTTGCTAAAAAGTATTTAGCAGTAATCATTTTAACTATGTTAATATCTGATATTGTCTGCAGCTTCTTTTTTTTTTTACACAAAATGTCAGGACACTATAACCTAATTTGTCTTACTCACAACTTGCCTAATCACTTCTGTGTGCAGTGTTCAAATGGGATGCAGTCTTTCTGTTGATGACTCACCTCTGACTGAATTCAAGCTGTTGGTTTGTGTTTTTATGGTGTGGTAATGTAGACATTGGTGGTTTGTGATAAATTAAGCAATTTTGAAGTCCATGTGGTCTAGAATAATAATTTTAAAATATTATTTATTGTTACCTGAGAGTTAAGTTTTGTTTATAGTACTGTGTATACACTTCATCACTTAAGGTGCTCTTTTTATATTAAAAAGAGGCATTCAACTATAAATTATCTGATAGGAAAAAAGTAACTGGGGCCTCAAAAGTGTTCACTTTATTATGAACCACTTATAAGTACAGTGAAGGTTTCAGGTATGCTCTGAAGTTTCTGTATAGAATCTGAATAAACTAAAACTTATTATAGACTCCATTTGGTTGTGCATACTATTCATAAATATAAAACTTATAAAGCCAAATATTTTAGCGTTTTTTGACAAATGTATTTGTTTTCAACATAAATTGCAAGTTTGTGTGAATTTGTAAAGTTGTAGGCCTACAATTTTGGTATGTCTAGCCAAACAGCAGATTTCAGCATTGTGTTGTAATTACACACACTAGTAAAATGTTTACTTTCTTTATGTAATTTTATTGCTGAAAACCATAATCCCTATAAAATTTGAAGTTTTCTATTTATTATGTTAGATAACCATTACAAATGTCCAGCTGATGTGTATTTATTCTTCTGAAACGTTTTCATACATTGCCCTTGTCTTAAGTTGAAGGAAAACCAGTATTTTTTTTGGCTGGTTGAAATATATTACCATTTGATTTTCTGACTTTATTTATTATATAAGTGTTGCCATGGCCTTACTCGCCACCACTTCTAAATTTTTAGCTGGTCTGATGCTCAGCTGGATGTCACACATGTAGGCTTAGTGAAAAATCACTATAGTTGATGGATTATATAGCAGCAATAAAAATGACCTGGATGTATCTAACATGAGTTATGTGACCCACTCGAAGTTGTCTTGACTCCCGAGTGATACAAATGACCTACATCAGATGTCAGCATAACTTCACTTTCACACTAAGCTTTAAAAAGCTGGAAGTTATCCTGGAAAATTATAGGTTTCAATAACATATTATTAGAGTTCAAATTGTATGTAGTTAATATAAGTTGTTACTATACATACACTCTTAATTTTTATGTACTACTATCATTGGTTATAAATAATGTCAAATATAATTTTATAGTTAACTGTAGAGTGTAGGGACTGTGGATGAGGTACCAAATTACTTTTGCAAAGTAAATATATTTTAATATTTTAATTCGTGTTATGTTCTTTATGAAATATATTTATTTTGCCTTAGTTTTATAAATTTAGGTCAAGCCTGTAAAATTGACATTTAGTGAAAGGTCTGTTTGGATTTGTGCCTCTGAAAATTAATTGAATTGTGCCGAGAGAGGAACTGATGTAAATTATTATTGAATATACTGCTTTAACTCCAAGAAAGTATGTGTCATTTTCTCACTGATCTATTGCTTTCCTGTTGCGTATCTGCCAACTTTTACGAATTGTCCGTAAAATTTACGGATAGAGGTATTATTTTAGGGTTTTACGGATCCTTGAGATTTTTTACGGATTTCAGAATTATTTTTAAATTAAAATAAATATTTTTCATAAATTCGTTGAACGGGCAGTTGAGTATGTAGAGACGAGTAGAATACAAGTATGGGCGCCAAACAATGAAACATCTTTGATCTTGGCATCGTCGCTCTCTTTGGGTTTTTTTTTTTGACGAATCGGAAACGATGTTACTTGTCCATTCGGAAAACGAACGCCACCCAGTTCCAGGTAACCAAACATGGTGGAACGTAGCAAGTGGTAAATAGTAAGGTATTTGGTAAATTGTTGTGTAGGAGTATACCGACAAGTTCTGATTCCTCAGTTATTTTTTGTTTGTATAATGATACAATATACAAACTCGAAGATCGACGAGTATATAATATTTTGGTAGTTTTGCGGACTTTTCCGTCGTGTACATTTTCAGGTTAACAAGTGTTTATGAACTGAAAACTTCAATTATGTTGTGCGTCTTTATGTGTGTGTCTTAACGTGCATTAAAAATGAGCAAACTAAACAAGAAGACGTATTTCCAGACATACAAGGATTCTTATAGTGCAGAATTTGCGTGTGTACAAAGATCACAAATGGGCGAGAAATTTGTGTTCTGTTTAGTGTGTAGGTGTGATTTCAACATAGCACACGGTGGTAAACATGACATAAGAACTCACGTTAATTGTCCTAAACACGTTGGGAATGTGAAGAGTCAGGAAAACAAGAAAATCAGCAATTTTTTCAGCAATACAAATACCGATTTGGACGTTATGAAAGCGGAATGCTATTTTGTTTCGTTTTTAGTGGAGCATAACATTCCATTCAGTGCAGCAGATCATGCCGGTGGGTTGTTCAAAAAAATGTTCCCGGATTCAAATATTACAAAGAAATTCACTTGTGCCCGCACAAAAGCAACTCGTATTTTAAATAAAATGGCATGTAATGCAACATCTGAAATTGTTTTGCATCTACAGACGGGGCCGTTCTCTGTTGCAACAGATGGGAGTAATGATACAAATGAGAAATTGTATCTTATTGTGGTTACATTTTACGATAAATAGCAGGGTAAAATTGTGCGTACCTTACTGTCCATTCCTGACCTAGAAGGTGACTCTACAGGTCGAAATATAGGCCATTTAATCTAATCATAGCTGAAATCGAATGGTGTACCACTTAAAATTTGTATAGCGTTTTGTACTGATAATGCACCTGTGATGGTTGGCAAGAAGAATGGTGTTTCTGCGGTTTTAAAAGAAAAGCACGAGGAAATTGTTGTCATAGGTTGCGCATGTCATTTATTAAACTTAACAGCTGAAAAGGCAGCTTCAAGGTTACCAGTGAATGTGGATGAGATATTAGTAGACATTTTTTATTACATGGAAAAAAGTGCTAAGAGAAAAGAACGACTTGATAGATTCCAAGATCTTCACTTTAAGGAATCGAAGAAGGTACGGAAGCATGTTTGTACATGGTGGTTATCTCTCTCAAGAAGCTTGACACGACTTGTCAGTCAATGGGAACCATTACTCAGTTTTTTCAAAGAAGAAGTGTTAGTGTCATAGAAACCAACCCAGTCTGTATGACATCATACAAGATCCCATTAACCGTAAAAACACAATGTAGCTCTAGTACAGAAAAAGGAAACCAAATACAAGGGAAAAGAGGGTTAGCTCCTAAATCTGCTTCTAGCAGCGAGAAAATTGCACTGGCTGATAAGAAGTCTGACAAGCCAGTTCTTAAAAACCAGAATTCTTGTGTTAGTAGGGAAGAAAAATTGTTCCTCTTTTTGTCTTTGAATTTGAACAAAGCTTTCTGTGTCTTTCTGCTTCATATTATACTATATTTTGAGAAAATTAATGTTACTCTTCAAGCAGCATCACCACAGACACATATTTTAAGAGAACTGTTGATGAATTTGCTGAAAGACATTCTTTTACATTTTGTCAAACCTAATGTGTTGAAGGGCAACCCATTGCTTGAGTTAACCGTACCATTTACGACATAACCAAAAAGATGATGGTGATTTAATGATTGGAAGTAGTACTTCAGTTTTAGTAGAAGTGCTCGAAAGCAAAGAAAAACATATGATATAGCAATGGATGAACTCCATAAAATGTTTGCTAATGTTCAGGTTGATAACATTTTAGTTTTTATGGGTAAAGATGTGTCTATTGATGTGAAATGGGCAGAGTTATCACAATTACAAGGAGTTGAAGGTGTTTGTAAATATGACAGAATGTCAATAGTAATGCTTTCAGTTTTAAGTATACCACACAGTAATGGAGAATGTGAGTGTATGTTTAGGTTAGTAAAATAGAACCGAACAGCATTTAGGTCATCCATGTCAAGGGAAACACTCCAGTCAATCTCTGTTCTCAAATGCAAGATGTCGGGGCCATGCTATCAACAAAACTTCAACAGTGTTTTCCTGCAAGCAGCAAAGGAGGCCACTTCAACATCATTACAAACTAAACATAACATTACAGATTTACTGTTTTTCACGTAGAATTCAACGAAAGAGTGTGATCAGTCATTCAACTCCAACATATTTTCTAAGGTGAGACCACAGTCATGTTTTATAGTTTGTTTATAGTCCTAAGTTCAAACTTTTGTGTAGTTGTTGAACTTTTGTTTTGCTCTGTTTTTAATCAAAAATAATACAGAAGTGCTAGAAAATTTGTTACGGTAATTTGCATTACATTTTGTTAGGTTGAATATAAAGTTGTAGCCGAGTGGATAGAATTATATTAGTTACTTAAAAATTGCCGCATATGATTTACGCAAAATTTTATAATTTTTAAAAGTTTTACTGATAGGTGTTTTGAAAAGTTAGCAGGTATTCTGTTGTGATTGCCCCGAGCGTAGGTCATGACAGATATTTCTTGCCTTCTGGTGTGTTCGGCTCTTAGGACAGGGTGGCGAGCGACCGGGAAAACCGAGAAAAGTCAGGGAATTTAAGACGTCTGGAGAGGTCAGGGGAAAGTCAGGGAATTCTCTAAAAAAACCTGGAATTTCAAAATTTTGTAAACGAACATTTCCGCAAAGACAACGTACCATATTCTTGGTACATATACCAATTTTCTAGTTCCATAATGTCTTTTCGTACCGATATTGTAGTTGTGTAGAACAGTGAATTTGATGCGTGGTACCAGTTTTTCGTCTAGTATCCGATTTTTTTGGCATTTTGTACCAGAATTTTCAGTGCTTCCCGACAGTGTTGCCAGACCAATGGTTTCCCTCACAATGTGTTGTGATGTTTTCAAGTTTCCACAGTGGTAAAAAATTACTCTCTCATGGGGTTTCTTGCATACTGTTTATAAAATGCCTTAAATTTTAATGCATTTTTAGTTAATAACATGGGTTTCAAACATTTGTGATGTTTTCCCCAAGAGTTTGTAGTAGAAATTGATGGCGTGGACTTGGTAACATAGGATTCTCAGTTCGCTTTTGTTCTTACCATGGGGGATGAAGCTTCATAGGGAATATCAGGTCCTTAAAAATATAGGGTAGTTTGACTTCACCAACATTGAAAACATTAAACCTGTGCTATCCGTATTGTCATATAAGCATATTTTAAAGTAATAGTTATTATAGAAATATTAGTTTCTGAATTTTGAAGTTTTTTTATTACAAATTTTGTGTTACTTACTGAATACCGATATCTTATTCTCGAGTTGTACCATACACATCACATTGGCTGCACTGGACCAGTCGATTTCATTTTGTATTTTCCGTTAGGAAGGGACGCTACGTGGAAGTGAAATGCGAAGTGCAAAATATAAGTTGTGATTTGTTTAAAATGTCATTATTGAACCACAAATAAAGAATTTCAATCTCAGTCCATCCTGTGCGCTTCCTTAGACCCTGTGATATGTATACAATCAATTAGCTGGAATAGAAGCTGCAATCGCGCAATGAAATGACTCAAAGTTTGAGGTTGTGTGTGAACATGTGAGGGTTCTTCACTTGCAGCGAGGAGCTTTATATTGCAATCAAATATATTCTATAACCGTTAATGTAGTGCCTTGTGATTTTCAGATAATAATTCGTGTTTATAACTGTTATGTATTTAATTTGTGTGTATATTCACGAGTGAGGTTATGTTTAATTAATTACTAATTAGGGGCTTACAGTCATTTGTTCATGTTGATATAATAATGCAGTAATTATTTTCTTGCGACTTGATAATTTTCGAAGGCTTTTAACTTCAAATTCTCCCAAAAAATATTAAAAACTATAGATATAATAAACATGATTGCCAAACCACATATTCAATACCATTGATTGTATTTAGTTGCTAAATTTCTTATTTTACATTTCTAATATGTGAACTTGTTGAAAATTGTTAAACTACGTCGAATAAAAATAGCGTTCACTATAATTAGCAATAATAAGAATTTAATTTAAAAACTTGAAAACGGAATAATGTGACGCTGTTAGGTTGGCAGGAATACCTACCTTATAGGCCAAAATAAGGGGTCTGGAAAGTAACATTGAGCTTCGTCTCTTTATCTTACTTGCTTTGTGCTTACCATGCGGCATGCTGTTAGTCGTCGGTTGTTTATTGTTTACTTGGCGTGGCTTGAATATTTTTTTCTGTGGTTCGTGCGAGTATTAATATCTTCTGATCATGTCTGAAGTCTGTGAATTTACATTTAAATAGTATTTTATCTACCGTACCGCATAATGGAGGAACATGCCTGAACTTTTGAGCTCGTGCAATGACGAAGGTGTGGTAAAAAGTTACAGCACGTGACATGATCTCGTGTGTGTTTTTGAAAATGATTAAGTATGTTAAAAATGTACAGAAATGTATGTTCAATGAGTGTTATTTCCACAATGTAATTAATTAAGTGAAAACAGTAATGACAGGAAGAAAGAGACTGTATTGGTTAACCGATCCTACTACTAGAATCGCGAAGATCCTGGAGAGAACTGTGCAAGGAGCAATTTGTGCAACGTTAATTTTTTTATTAAGTAACATGGGCCGGCGTTCTGTTATGATCCTCGTTGAAGGCAGAAATCCCTAAGTAGGCTGGGAATTTAAACTGTGAAGGTAGGCCTAGATGCTTTTTCCAGATCTGTATCATGTGAAACAAAAATGTTTCCAGATTAGTGTCACAGCAAAGAAACTTCTGTTACAGCGAGATAAGATAGGTTTTTACCTCACATTTGTTCTTGGCGTCGTATTAAATGAATGAAATTTGTTAATTGCTAGAAGGGGAAGAAAGTTGTAGTTTGTTTCGACGAATCATTGAACAAAGTTTCTCAAAAACAACAGTTGCACATTACAGGTAATATTGATTACAGTATGTTTTTGCGATTCAAAGATTGAATGTGTAGTGACCAGGCATTACGTGTATGTTTTTAGACAACTTATTAAATGCTTTTAATTCTGGTATCGTGAGCTTTTCTCTCCATAACTTCACAACAGCAACATTTTAAATGTATAAAGTGAATTTACATAAGTGAAAATTGTTGTATTTGAATATTCCTATTACTTTGTTGCTTTGTAAATAATGAAGATATGATAGAATTTCTGCAAGGTGAATTTACGTTGATTAATAGTGTTCATATTCACAAAAAAAGGTAAATATTAAGTATCACTACTCATCGGGTTGGCCAAACTATTGATTTTAGACATATAGTTTATTATGAAAATTGTTTCTACAGACATTGTAAGTAGTCCTACGTAATTTTTTTGTTTGGTTAATTTAAGTTGGGTTAGGTTATGTTAGTTTAAGTTAAATTAGGTCAGATTAGGTTCCTTAACCTAAATTAGGCAATCTAACAAAAAAATTTTACGTAAGGCTTTTGGAGATGATAGAAGTAGTCCTACATACACAATTTGTTACCTAACCTAATAAAAAAGTTTTTTTACGTAGCACTACTTATAACATCCCTAAAAACATTTTTATAAATAAACTATATGTCTAAAATCAATAGTTTGGCCGGTACACGATGGGTAGCGATTCTTAATATTTACCCAAAAAAAATTTGCCGCGATTAATACAACCTGGTTAATTTTATTGATATTTTGTTGGTCAGGGAAATAAGAGCAGCTGACCTGGAAAAGTCCGGGAATTTTTTTTACGGGTTTTGCTAGCCACCCTGTAGGAGCATTATGGCGGGAGCTTGGCCGATAGTGGGTAGTTGAGTATTGGGCGCCTCTTGCCTTGGTAGATTGGTTCACATGTATTAGCCAAGCATACAATATACACAAGATGAACCCTTGGAAAATGAGTGACTCCTTGGCCCATAAAAGCAAACGGAGTTGTCATCTTCTCGGTACTACGTGGCCTTACTCACCTTTTGCTGATTTTCTTATAGTAAATTTAGGTTGTGTAATTCAGATTTGTATAAGGTTAATTTGGAGGTTATGCAACAAATGTATGGTTTTAACCAAAACTATGCATCACTGTGAAAAAATAAAAATAGTTTGACTCGTATTCTATATTTATTTTTAGAAAGTTTCGAGCAAGTCAATTGCGTTTTGCACTCAGGAACTTGCAAATTAAAGAATAGACCAAAAAACATCTTGAAGCAAACTGAAGAGAACAAATGCAGCACCGATGACGTTTAAACAAGGATTATAAAGTTTCCACACCTTAATAAGTAAAAGAAGAATACTGGGTGATGAAAACCACACCCAAATGCCCTAATGGCCACTTACACAGGTGGGAGAAACAATTTGGTAGAGTTCAAAGAAGTCCAAAATTGGTTAGAAAGAAAAAACAACTGCAGACATTAACTGTGCATGTTAAGTCGTCACTCCAATTAATTTCTCTACATACTTGGGCTCCTGCCCTACACGTATTTCTTCATTACTTTTTTTTTTCAAATACACGGACCGGGGTTACACCCTGTCAGAATCTGGACATCCCGAAGCTTAGGGAACAACTCTTAACAAAACCAAGCGCGTTGCTGCTAGCGTCCCTCTCGCCTGGCCTTCACTACCGTACTCCTACTGGCTACTCATTGCATCAACAATCCTCTAAAGACTAAATTCGCTATTGGGCATCTTGCAAACCTAGCTGCACAATATTTCCAAACAGAGACCTTGACTTGTTACCGAGCCAACCGGCGATAACTAAATGAAGTTATACTATTGCGCCCACCTGTCTGTATAAAATAAAAAGAAGGTATGCTTTTTCCTCAAGTCCCAAAAGCAACACTACACATACCCACATGAATAAAAACCTGAATAATTAATCGAATTTGATCCTCGAGTAGAACAAATGATCCAGGTCTCATTAAAATTAACATCAGCATGTATATATGAAATTAAAACATTATTAGAAATATAAATATGTGAAGAAGAAAAAAATAAAAACGGTAAACAAATACATTTATCTCGTATTCCCACAAAACAAGCAAAACCTACAATGTTAGAAGACAATTTTCTGTGATTAGAATATCTGTGCATCTCGTACGGAAATTATAGCCTGCAAGTCAAATGATATAGTTCTCTTGTTTTCTTTGTTTGTGGCAGCTTCGTTCATTTCACTTGCTTTCATGTCCATCGGCTCTTTTTTTTTCTCCTGTTATGTGCTGTCCACTTCTCATCTAATGCATTCTATACAAATTTTCTTTAACTGGGGTCATTTTGTTTTGTTGGCAGTAATCCTCATAATACAGTCTGTACATTTCAGCTATGTTCAGTTCAGGTGACAAATATACTTTATTTTTGTATCCCGACGACAATAATGGGACTGTAGTCGAGGGAAGCTGTGTGTTTTTTAACATGACTAATGCTTTCTTTTGGTGTGCTGTTTGGCGGTGTTTTGGCTTTTCTTCCATCTGCCCCTGAAAATGCTCCACTCTGGTTTCTATTTGCTAAGTATGGTCAATTGCTTAAAGCTGATTTGGAGGACGGTGCAAAAGGACTTCTAACAGACTCTTAAATTTTCTCCATTTTCGTTTCTGAAAAAGTAAAATCGAGATTTTGTCTTTGTTTTACCACTGTCTTCCTTTCTTATGTTTTTCTGCTGCACACTTTTTTCTTCGACCAGAGAAGAAATTAGGGGTGTGCGAATAGTGGTTTTTGGATGCAAAGCGAATATCAAATCGAATAATATAATTATTCTCGAAGTCAAATCAATTCGCGAATATTTTACTCAGCAAGCTTAAAATAAAGTCTAACTTATTGCATGGTGTTATCAAACAAACATAGTCAGAGCAATATAGCCTTCAAAAACGCTCAAAACATTTAATATAAATAATTATTGTTTTTTGAGTCAAAATGTACTTGTAACAGACAAAACTGACCAACAATCTAATGAAAATGTTACAGATAGCAAAATCACTCCAATTTATTATGCTATATTTATACTACTGCTACAATATTAATACCACAATAATTAAAATAATTTTATAATTATTATGAAATGGGGGCCCCGCACGATGCCTGAAGACCAGGCTGCCCGTGCTACACATGTGTAGATAATGCAGCCTACCCTTCAGGCGCTGTGTGGCATGAAGAGGTCCACAAAAGACTCGACTAATCGATATCAACGATTGCGCGCACTCTGTCCGGAATGCTCGGATCTGAACACTATCATCCGTTTACTGCATGCCCTCAACGCTCGCTCTGTAGTTTGTATGCGGAACTTCAAACAACTACAACTCTCAGATATATCCGCAGCACTTAGAACGTACGAAAACGTGCGTGTAATACTTACTATGTTTCCATGTCGATTTCAAAACGAATCCAGGATTGAATCGGGATCGAGTCAATGCCTGTTTACATGTAAAACTTCGGTTTGGATGGAAATAAATTTTAATTCTGTAACAAAGTTTTAAGGTGGTAGAACTGAAGTTCTCTTGGCTACAATGACGTAAATGAACATTAACCTTCAGGTTTTCTCTTTCACTGAGTATTTGTAATAACAGCAACACCTACTCTGTGGACCAAATATTCCTACTATTGTTTGACAATATTATACAATAACAAACACGAAAGACGAAAATGTAAACAAAAGAGCAATAGTTCCAAATTACGACTATAGAGTTCGTGCATATACTCTTTCAGTACGATCCACGTTTACATGTTACTCTACACTCGACTTAATCCAATACGATCCCAATTTTTGGTGTATCGACCTTGAAACTAAAATCGAATTTAATTGTTAGCGGGAATATTTTATTTTAAATATGTGAGATGAAATGTAAAGTGAAACAGAAAACCACAACCTGCACGGCATAGGCTTTTGGCAGGATCAGAACACTGGTTCGGTGTAGTGAAATGTTCGTTAAGTTGACATGGTGCTGCTTTACTGTATTCATACCCATATTTAAACGTGGCTCCTAATGCAATATACGTAAAGCACAATTTTCCACAGCGTAAAATTTTATTTTGCATTGTACTTACCACGAGGCGTCTTGAAGCTTTTGTTGCAGCTGTTGCATGTTGCGGATCCGTCGCCCGTTTCCGTGTAGTGATTCCATATGTGGCTTGTTCTTTTTTGTTTAATATTTGAACCCGAAGGCTGGTCCACATTACAGTCAAAAGTATTCATTAATTTTTGTTTGCTAGCCTACAACCGGCACGAAACACGAAAGACAACTCTGAACTCTTTACGTTGCGAACTATGATTTATCGCAGCTTTTGACTAATCGAAACTGCGAAACGGGATTCCTGCTTCTTGCAAACGCCGATATTCGAAGCTTTGAAACGTACAACGTGAACTTTCGCAGCTTTGAAACGTACGACGCGAAGCTTCGCAGGTGTCTTCGAAGCTTCGATTGCTGCGAATAAAATATTTCTGTCGAAGTCAAACCGAATACCTATCGCAACTTCGATTTGACTTGCTTTATCGAAGCTTCGCACACCCCTACAAGAAATAATAGCTTTCTATAGCGTAGTGTCGCCTAGGGCATAATACTCCGTAAACAGACTTTGCTGTGTTTCTTTAGGAAAATGTGCAGAGCATTAAAACCTGTATTTACACAATACATCAGGGGGTTGTTTTGTGGAACTGAAATTTTTCCATTCCTGTCTACATATGCCTTTCCAGACATTCATAGTTTTTCCTTTTACTTTGTTTCCGTTCACTTGGATTTGTTTTCCGCATACCAACATATTTCAGGCGACAGTAGTCTTGATCAGCATAAGGAGGAGTAGAGGGAAGTTCGATTGTGGCATCAGTTTCTTGTGAATGATTATTTGGAGATGATGGTTCAGCAACTTCCAACTGTGTTTGAGCCTTCATTCTCAACAGTCGGTACTGAGTTCTGTTTTCTGATTGCTTGGTACTGACACTGGAATTGTTGAAGGTCTTCAAGTTCATTATTTTCAATTTTGTTACCATAGAAAATTGATGGCTTCTAGTTAATAGCACCATTGACTGCAGGTGAGTCAGAGTCGTCTTCATTTATTTTCACAAACAGTGCACCACTTGGATTTATAGTTTGATGGAATTCAGAAGTTTTAGATGTAGAACGTTCAGTAACTACAGTATTAACTGCAGTCAAATGAACCAAAAATTCAGTAATTTTAACAAGGAGAGCTTCATCTGGATTTCATGTGTCAACAATATTGTACTACCCTTCTTCTATAACTATGTCTCCTCATATAGCACAAAATTGTGCAGGAAGGCATTCATCTGTGAACACAAGCCAAAAGCTCTGTAGTGACAAATATATTTATGAAAGCCTAGAACACTCCTGGGAGGCCTAAGCTGAAGCTATGATTGTTAAAAACTGCAATTATTTTTCACATCTCATCCTTAAAAAACTAGGCTTGGGACCAATTAATATTTCAGTTTTAGAAACCGCCATTAGCCTGCTTCCAGAGTCAGTGGTACAACCTGTTACAAAATTAGAATAGCACTATAACATATAACTTTTTGAACAGGTATCATGTAATGCTCCACAGAACAATAAATAAATTAAATGAGAAATTATTGTATATTCTACTTACCATCGTCATTACGTTGTGCATTGTGATTCACATCACAAAGTTGTAAACATTTTTGTGCTCTACTCTTTATAATTTTAATACATTTTTAGTTTGGAGATATTATAAACTGTCAATCCTTCCATAACAACTGTTTTCACAAACATCACAATTATAAAGTGGCATTTGTTCCTGTGAAACAACTTAACACACAAAACTTCCTTGCAAAAATTAATAACCCTCTCAAAAGAAGACAACGGTTGCATGTCCGGACATACAACAAATGCATAGAGGTTAGTAAAATGGATTTGTGTACAGAGGTAGTATGTATGGACATGCATCAGTTGTACACAATAACTTTATTTTATAACAGCTATTTGTAAATAGCTATTATGATCGTAATACTTTTGTGCACAAAAAACATTATAAAACAATACTATTGTGTTTGGGACATACCAAATTTGTGCTCTAAATGGCAACTGTTTCTATGGACATACTACAACCAAACTGTGTTATGTTGGACATGCAACCTTTGTCCTCAGTGTGTTAAAGTTGAGGAGGACATACATAAAACTAAAAATAAGTGATTTTTATAACATTTTCATGAAATAGGCATGCAACGTTTGTGTAGAATGATTCAGACACATGAAAAGAACTGACTGGTACTAATACCTTGTTTTCGTGAAAAAGTGGACGTACAAGCTTGGTGTTCTTAGCCATCGTTATACAGATTGGTAAGTTAACTTGACTTTTGATTGTGTTTTCATTCCCTTTATATTCATATTTTCGAAACGGCAGTAATTTTTTTATATTTGGAATAATTTGTCATATCTGATGAAATGCATATTTATTAAAAAAATTTATTAAGCTTAGAAATTTATTCTACTTAGCATACAGACTGAACTTTTATGTATTTAGTTTACAATGTCTAAATAAGTATTATTAATTCAAATTCCTAGATTTACATAAAATGTTTTAACTACCAGGGTTAATTTGCACCCACTTTGAGGTAAGTAGACTAGTCAGTTATGCTGGTAACTTTTAGTTTTAACACATTAAAACCAATTACTTAAATTCTAAATTAAGTATATTTGCTGCAATCCAGTCACACCTTCGGTGAAGAGAAATAACAGCAAAAAAGCGAGGTCAGCGACACCGGCTGTGCCAACGGCTGTGAAGTTCCCCTCCCTCACCCACCCGGCCAGGACCTCAGGTAGTTTATGAAACCTACACTGTCCTATCTCCACGTAGCTCATAATTGAGTAATAATTGGTCGAAGATCCGCCGTAGGTTTGTCACAAAGGAAGGGCTCTGTACGGTCCGCAAGTTATATAAATGCGTAGGGCACATACGTTAATGGTACTGTATATCCGCCACAATGTATAATCATAATGGTGCATGAGCCAATGGCCAGAGTGTTCATAAATACGAAAATCTGTATTGTCATGCATTTCGATGTAATTGTGCCATTCTGCTTTCAACAGTATACAGTATATGAGTAGAGCCTTTGTACAGAAATAGGGGTGAGAGCGGATCCACGTGTCCTTCCAAATTTCCATTTTAGGCAGTCCATCAACCCTCTCGTTACCTGCGAGCCTGACTTGTTCTGGAGCCCACATTCATCTGTTGGATGATACCATGTTTCCGAGTCTTATCATGGGAGAGTGAGGTTACTACACATAATACCACGCGAGGACGGGAAGGAGAGAGGAAGGAAACCAACTTGCCGATAACCAACCCCACACTGCAGCGAGGTAGTCCACCCATTACCGTGCCATGTCTGGGAAGATCGTGTGGCCGTGGAGACGCTACAAGATGGCCATCTTATTCCTGCAATACACGTGATGAAAGAATATATTTTCCTTGAAATTTTTGGGGATGACCTAGTACAAATTTATTTAATTTTATAATGTACAAATTCGGCCTAAAGCTGGTTTATAATTGGTACGTGATTAGAAACTACTAACATTACTGAGCAAATATTATTATGGATATCACAATACTATTACGAAAAAACTGCATGAAACTTATAATTGTGAGCATTACAAGGTTTTAAAGTGTAAATGTAACATTACGTTAAACAAAAAATTACTAAATTTGCAATATTTTCTATAAAACAAACAAATACTAACTAAACGTAGAGGAAAAAATATATATAAAAAGAATTGTGTCAAGAAAAAATATTGCATTGGCTTTCGCAATCATTGTCTATTGGAACTGTTTCTGTAGCAGAAAGGACTTATATTTCTCCCTGAAAATGTAGTGTAAAAGATTTCTTATCTCCTGGTTGGTCATTCCAAGCCTTGCTGATGATCTACATGAATGAATGTTTGTAAATGGACTTCGAATATAGAAGTATTTGAAAAGAATTCTTATTTTGTGTGTTGTGATTATGTACTGAGTTAAAATTAATGAGTCTTTCCGATAAACATGTCGGCACCTGGGTATATATAATTTTTTTACTGTGTAGTGAAATGTTATAATCTTCTATTTTCCATGTTAAGCCATTTAGAATTGAAAAGTGCTTTCGTGACGTGATCTCGCCTTTTAAGGTTAAAACAATATCTTTAACGTGTGTACTGTACCTTCTGTAAATTATTTTGTTGTATTTTGCTAATATTATCAAACAAGTTGGCACAGTACTTAAAGACTGATAGTATTAACACATCGCACAATTGTAGTTTTATGTCAGTAGTTAAAAAATATTCTTAAGTCCGTAAAGATGCTTCAAACAGAAGTAGGCCGTTTGGATATTTGCTGATATTTGTCTATCCCAGGATAGATTTTTGTCGAATATAACACCTAAGTTTTAATAGGAATTCTTTTCCGGTATTATTTCCCCATTTACTGATATATCTTTGTGGCATTTAATTTTCTTTAATATTATGTGTGATCCATATATTACATATAAGCATTTTTTTGGGTTGAGTTTAAAGGAGTTTGTTTCGCACCATTCCGATATATTTTGTAAATCACTGTTTATCTCAGAGATTTTCTCATATATTTCATCTACTTGACAGGATAGTAGTACCTGAGTGTAATCTGCATACTGGAAACATTTTAAACCTATGAAACATGACAATTGAATTTATGTACAGTGAAAACAACAAAGGCGTGGGAATTGATCCTTGTGGGACACCTTTTGTCACAGAAATCCAGTCGGAACATAATCTTCCATTATTAGTGTTGACTTTGTGTTGTGAACAGTTTTCTAAATAACTTCTGAACCACTGACAAGTGTCACGTGACACTCCAACAGCCGCCAGTTTTACTAACAGTTGCTTATGGTTTGTGGTATCGAAGGCTTTAGTGAAATCAAGGAATTTAACAAATGTTACCTTCCCTTCGTCCATGGCTTTGTAAACAAAATTTGTAATATCTAATAATGCTATATATGTACAGTTAAGTGGCAAGAATCCAGACTACCTGATGTAAAGTAAGTTATTTTTGCCAATGTGTTCAGATAACTGGTAATGTATTATCTTTTCTGTAATTTTTGACATCACATGTAAGATGCTTATTGGGTGCAAATCTTTAAGTTCTGTAGGATTACTGACTTTATTCATTGGGATTATTTTTTATTTTTTCAAGTTAGCAGGGAAAATGAAACACTGTAAAGAGTGATTTATTATATATACTATTACAGGGATACAGTAGGGGGTGCAAAGTTTAATCATGTTTACATCTATGTTATCTACCCCAATGGCTGATGTTTTGATACTGTTAATGCACTTATATTCTTCGCTGTCTTGTACTGGGAAGAAACTAAATTCTGATGCCACTGTTACTGTATTAGCAAGTAGACCTTTGCTATAGGATAGGGTACAATTTGCTATTGTGCGAGAGGTAGCAAAAGAGTTGTTTAATTCATTTGGTTGTTTGAGTGAAACTGGAATAAATATATTTACAGTCGCTTTGACATAAAAGTACTATAAGTCATTCCATAGTTTTTCATATCCCGGTGTGTACGTATGCTAAACCATTAAAGAACTCCAGTTTCGCTTTGCGAACCATACTTGTTACTTGGTACGTAGTTCTTTGTAAGTTGTAAAATCATGTGGCTGTTTTTTTGGGTCTAAAGAGTTCGTTTGCCCTGTCTCTTTCTTTAATTTTACTGCGAATAGCAGTTGTTAACCATGGAGACTGTCTTTTTCTGGGTTTACTGTGTAAATGGGTGCATGCTCATCAAATAATAATGTTAAAGTATTGTTGAATAAAGAGACTTTCTCGTCTAAGGTAGCAGCAGTGAAAACATCAGTCTACGATATATTTGATAAATCCTGAATAAATGTTTTATTGTTTAAATGTTTGAAATTTCTGTGTGGTTTTCCTTGTGTTTTTGTTATTGGACTATAAATATAGAGTTGATGGTAGACAAATTAAATTGTGATCTGTAAACCCAAGAGTACTGTTTTGGCCGCAGTAGGAAATATTAACATCATCCTTAATCAGTATTAAATCTGTTAGTGTTTCACTGAACAAGGTTATTCGGGTTGAGGATGATACGAGCTGTTTAGATCTGTATGTGTATATTAAATGATTAAGATATTTGACGTCAGAAGTAGGTTTAAGCATATTAATATTAAAGTCTCCTAAGTTAATAATATTATCATACAAATGGACTAGGGACTCCATAACATTTTCAAGTTGATCTAGCTCTTTGTATGAGACGTCTGGTGGTTCGTATAGCACGCCTACTGCAAGTTTTTGACGTTTGTGTGGAACTTCTATCGTAAGGTATTCTAACCAAGTGTTACTTGCAATGCCAGCAATTGTTTGTATATCTGTTTGCTTAACATTCAATCTGTCACTTACGTAGAAGCAGACGCCTCCACCGAACCAGTTCCCTTGTCTGTCTGATCTGATAATTTTACAATCCGGAGGAAAGATAAGGGCGAATAGCAAATACATGAATTGTATACATGAAGAAAGAGGGTCATTCCACGTCAAATAGACCAGTAAAGATTCAAAATGACACCCACTGTCTCAGATTTTAATGAAACTTTTTGTACTTGCTAATACCATCATGTTATGAAACTGTACCAAATTTTTCCTCCCTGGGCCAAGTAATTTCTGAGAAAAAAATTGTTAAAGTTGGTGCAAATCCCCATGAGTGTAATGTCAATGATGTATCTAGTAACAACAGACTGTCAAGTAAAAAATTTGCAGATCTGTGACCTAAGTACATACCTGCTTCAAAATTTTACCACATAGCTATTGGATTATGTAGATTTCAGTAAAAAATACTACATTAAGATTTATTAACAAATTGAAAAGAAAAAAAATTATTAGTGACTTGTTGACAAATTTTTAAGGACACAAACATTGATCATTAAAATTAGCATTATCACACAAAGGCAGTGAAGTTATCACACATGTCTTTTTTTTTAAATCATCCTTAAAGTGTGTCCTGTAAGACTGTGAAAGAAAAACAATGGGATTTTGACTGCTAAATTTATTATAAGAACTAAAAAGTAAGTTGTAACATTTCAGGGGTAAATGTAAACTAATATCTGCCAGACTGTACTTGGTACATTCTTGTTACAGCATATTTGTCACAGAGCCAACTCAGGCTTTTGTTATCTTAATGGGTCTTCTTAAATGTGGATACTGACATTGCATTTCTTATCTCTGTGTGTGCAGGATAACTTGTGTTG
>PNEQ01009193.1:0-12887 GCA_003012365.1 Medauroidea extradentata | reverse complement strand
GCCTGAAGAAGACGGCCCGGCTGGCGAAACTTTGTAAGCCTCCACGGTTCCGCGGAAAATGTGTTTGTCCATTCTTGTGCGTGTTCTATCAACGAGTACTACTCGTACAATTGTATTATGTAATTTGTTGGTACTGTAGTTTGGTGTGGACAAAGGTGTTGATAGTACCGTTGTGGAGTGTTAGTTCGACATCTAGAAATATGGCATGTGTTTTTTTCAGTATGACAATGTAAACTTGAGTAGGCTGTTTGAATTGAGGCTGTTTATGAAGTCAATGAGGCAGTTTTCTGTGGAGGTCCAGGACATGAATACAGTATTTCATTTATGAATCTCATCCAAAGTGAGGCTGGATTGGTTGGTGAGCGAGGAAGTTCAGCCTTCTCATGAAAAGAATTGCATACAAAAGGGCTACTCGAGTGCCCGTTGCTGTGCCCTTGATCTGCAGAAAGTGGTTGTTTTGGAATCTGAAATTATTGTTGGCGAGTGTGAATCTGGCCAGTTCACCAAGGAATGCAGTGGTAGGTTTGCTGTTCGGAGGTCTTCTGTTCAGGTAGTATTCGATGGCTGACTATCCAGAGGCATGGGGGGAAGTTGGTGTACAAAGCAGTAACATCTATGGTAGAGGTTTGCCGACTACTCTGTTCCTTAATCACGTTTACATTTTAATGGTCAGTTATTAAAAGTAGACAGTAGCAAATACACAAAAATTTTCTTACGTTGCAGGGCTTTTGGCATTATTTTATTGTGACAAAATGGGTTTCTTCCAAGTAAAAAATAAATTTCAAGTTGTGTGTATAGGCCGCACCCTAAGTTTTTATGTGCAATTTTAGTAAACAATGTGCGGCCTATATACACCAAAATACAGCATACCTGCCAACTTTTTAAAATGACCATCAGTAAAACTTTTCCAGAATGTCACATTTTTGCGTAAACTGCACGCGGCAATTTTTGTGCCAAATTATATCAGTCCCTATGTCTTACAAACTGTATACATAATAACATTTATAATATTTTAAAAGTTTATTTGTTTTTAAAGTAGGCCTTATCAAGACCTAAATATGAAAAAACAATTATTTGCCAAGTTATACTTTGAACAATTTCCTGTTCACTTAATCCTTTGAAAATCCATCATTCTTTTATAATTCAAAATGTACACTTGGATATTTAAACAACCTGTAAGCACGGTTACAAATATAAATATTTTCACAAAGTTTGATATAAATCTCAACTAGTTTTGTTTATTTTATGTGGCATGAAATAGCCCAATACCAAACTGGATTGTGTTTTGAGTTACGAAATACCGTAAGGTAACATTTAGCTCTAGCTAAGGCGCCTTCAAAACGTACTTACAAAAATTCATGTTTATTCTGCGATTTCCACGTAGGCCTGTAACCTCAAATAGTAGTTACAGTTATGTGCTTCATACCATCTTCCATAAATTACCAATAAACGCCGCACAAAAATTACGCTAGTAGTAATTATGAACAGTTCGTTATCATATAAAATATTATTATTGTACGTATGCTACACAAAAAGAGGAAATTTCAAGTTCGCGACGGTATAAATGCATTTTCTAACTTCAAAATTTCGTCGCATCACATGTTAGTTATACGTCATATTCATTACAACAGCGGAAAAATATTTTTAGTTTCAAAGTAAAAAATACAGCTTCCAAATACGCAGAAAAGCGCGGAATTGGACAAGAAACAACACACTAGTCGTTTAAAAATGCCCAACAACACGCACATCGCCATCTTGTAACAGCCCATACAAGAAATTCTCGGATTGGCTGTTAGCTATAAAATACGACAATAGGAAACCGGGAACAAAACACATACCGAATTTTGTTATTGGTTCCTGTAGTGTTCACGGTGACCAACTGCTGAACGAACAGTAAAAAACGAATTTTACGAGTGTTTATGCACAATAGCAAAGCGAAACAACACCGTAAAACACGTTTCATGTTGGTATGTTTGCACAAAACAAATTTGTCCGCTATTCATTTGTAAATAATGGCATTAATGTACACACAAATGTCGAACGTCCCGAAATCCGTAAAATTATGTTGTCCTCCGTAAAACCGTAAAACGTATGTACTTTCCGTACATTTTACGGACAATCCGTAAAAGTTGGCTGGTATGATACAGTACCTGAATTTAAAATAAAATTCAATAGGCAGGAAAGTAAAGCAATATGTTTAGTGGGAAAATTGTGGGACAGTAAAAAATATAGTATTGCAAGCAGGAAAATGTTATAAACAGGAAAGTTATAACAGGGTTCTACAGCATAATACAAAACATTTCTCAACACATGCAAACATACCGATTTCTCCTGGGCACAGACTTCCTCGGGTACTTGGGATTTCTTGGAGCTTTAAACGTCTTGGGCCGATGGAAGTGAACAGATGTCCTGATTTTCCTAAACCTTGACGTGTGAATACCTTTCAGTACCTGTAAATAGATTCTTATATAAAAACCACACCATTTAACTTAGGGTGAAAGATTATTAGTCTATACACAGCCAGTCTCAAGAACTATGTATGCTATAACAATAATTATAACAGCAAATACAGCTTTCATGTGAAGAGTTTTTTTCCCTGGAAAATTGATATGCTGGGCAGTAAGATTTCATATTAGTGTGTTTGTACAAAAACTATCTGCGGTGGGAGGAGAGAAGCACTTCTGTTACCACAGACAGGAATACCAACCCAATTTTAATAAAAGAATACTTAAGACAGACCACAACAGCCAGAAGGGTAAATAACCTCATAACACAACACAAATACTTATAATGCAAGTGTAAATGTAAACAACAAATACCACACCTTTTTCTGAACCTTGAGGGCTTTCTGCAGGGGCTTGGAGAGTTTGCCCACCCTCTGAGACTTGGCAGGAACATCCTTCTTGGGTCTCTCTAGCTTCTTGGGTGCACCCTTCACAGGTACTTTAGGCTTTGCAGCAGCTCCTTTCGCAGCTGGTTTTGCAGCCCCCTTCGCTCCAGCCTTAGCTGTTGCCGGCTTCGCACTAGCTTTAGCAGAGGCAGGTTTGGCCAAGGACTTTGCTGCCGGTTTTGGTGTTGTCTTGGCAGCAGCTGGCGCAGGTGCTGGCTTCTTGCCAGACGGCTTTGCCGCAGGCTTAGCTTTAGAAGTGGAGGCTGAAGCTGCAGGAGGAGCAGCAGCAGCAGCAGCTGGGGCAGCTGCAGGAGCTGTAGCCGGCTTCTTCTCAGGCTTCTTTTCTGCCTTCTTCTCTGTTTTACCTACAAGAAAACACTAATTTCGAGCAAAACTTATTCATTACATTTATGAAAAACTACTGAAACCGTTAAGAGCTTACATCAGTTAGAATGTACTGTATATACCTAGTATTGTATTATAAAATTTACATATTTCCTGTTCATCCCTTTTCCTCTTGCACCTACTTGGAGAAAAATTGTAGTTCTAAACAAATTCTGAGCATTAAAGATTAGTAGATGCGCGCACACACACATTTTCACAAGATATCTACATACTGTTCAAAACATGGTTTGCGATATAGCATGCACTATTTAATGACCGACTTGTCTAGAATAATGAATACAACATATTTATTGTTACTTGTAAGTTTTTAGTACAGTACAACATATACACTACCTAGGTTAATTTGTTTATATTAATAACTGGCAGGAAACTATAAACTAACCGAGAGGGAAATTGTAATTAGAGTTTCGAAAGTGTTCACTTTAACCCTGAACCACCAATATGCCTTTGCTGTCTCATGAAAAGAATTTCATTTTTGACAATTTTGCTAGCATTTACATTTATAGCAGTTTCCATGCAAAACTGTTCTTGTATCTGCCTCATTTGGTTTGTGCAACAGCACACTCTGCTGACTCCAATTGTACATAACGTAAGTAAACCTCAGATAATATTTACATATTAGTTTTTGACAGTTTTGGAGATTACCCTACAGGAAACAACTTTTCATTTTTATATACTGCACAGTTTGCCTGTCTACTTAGTTTGTTCAGAAATAACCTGAGATACAATAATAACACACAGCATTTTCTATTTAAACAGTTGTATAAACAGTTCGGTAGAGAGTGAGCAATCAAAGCCCAGAAAAATTTCCATTTTCAGTCAATTTGTATCTTTCTGCACGTGACGGCTAACGAAGGAAAATATCTAACCTCTGGACACGTCACTTGATGTTTGCGCATGTAAGATAAATTGTGCAGTCGGTAGGAGTCTATCAGTAGTTTGATAAAGAAAAGTTTATTAACTATGCAAAATACACACAACTATATTCGGCAAATCGTTGCTAACCATACAAGCAATACGGATTCTATTTGGTAATGTTTAATAATATGCAGTAATGGCTAGTGATAGTTTTCAAACGTTAAATTTTTAGTGCTCACTTTATCACGAATGACTAATAAAAAGAATGCCAACACAACTGTCAAAAAACTGAATTCTTCCACGAGACAATGACTAGCAGCGAACATGTTAATGGCGTGGTATAATGAAAACCCTGGCATAAGCAAAGCTACGGATTTACATGCTAAATTACATTAAGTGGAACTTTATCTACCACAGTTTACTGGGCAACAAGCATTACTCTAACGGAAAGAGAGGTAACTTCTACTTTAAATGTGTGTCACAGAAAGCAGGCCACTATGGAGCAACTGCAGCTACATGATTTGTCCCACTGCAAAAACGGAACTAACAGACATGCTGCACATGCGGACTGCTTATCGGTTTTTTTATAGCTTGTTAAAATTTTTTTCGCCTTAAACATAACAAACGTTTATAAATAAGTTATGTTCGAATGCATTTCTTTAATGAACAGAAGCACACTCATTAATTAATTTACTTTTCCTTCAATTAATTCCGATATAGTATTCTTTGTAAAATAATGAAACACCCGTACAATTTATCTTGTGTGTCTGTAAATCACTTGGATGACAAATGCAGATGTTGGTAGAAAAAGCAACAATTTCTATTAAAAAACTTGCTTGTAACTTTTCTTGTATAATAACCATAGTAACCACCTCCTCAGTCGCCTAGTATTCCCCTCCTAAGCACTCCAGTCCCTTCACTGTCACCAACTCCTTCAAAAGTAAGTTCCACTTCCTCACCAACCTCTTAAGCATAGACTCCCTACCCAGCTCTGATCTGCTCATCACTCTTATTCCCTCTTCCTCAATACGCTTCCTTAGTTGACAGGTAGCCTACCCTGGCCTCTGTCTCTATTCACAACCTTGTACATCCTGACCTGCCTTTCCACATTTCTCCTTTCCTTCAGTGAGCACCACCCCAGTTACTTCAACATACCAGATGGCCGAAAGTTCCCTTCATCTTCACCAGCCTACCCTTGCCTTCTCCATTTATCCTTCACCCACCTTGCTTCCCATCTCTTCATCTTCTCCAGCTCCCATACAGCCAATTCTACATATAGGTCCCACTCTGCTGCTGCATACTTTAACACTGGCTACACCATTGTAATATTTTCCTTTTCTTTCACTGCACTACTAACTCCAATACCCTTCCCAGTTTCCTTAAAATCCCTTCACTCTTTAGACACCACTCTCTCTACCTGCCTTCGCCACCATCTGTCACTCTGCAACAATATGCCTAGGTACTTATATTTTGAAGCTTCTTCTACATTTGCCCTTCCTATCCGTGTATGACAGTTAACAGTTAACCTTCTTTCCTTGTAAACCTATTGTTTTACATTTATTTTCTCTTTGTTCTTTTAAATCCAAAACAGTATTCCATCAACAGACGTACTTTCGCAGTTGAACTGGTAATAGGCTGGTTACAAGAGTCTTTAAATTATTTTTATATACTTATCTGAAAACAGCACACTACAACGTGAACTACTTTACATTTACACACTAAATTACAAATCCAGGTCTGCTTGTGCATCATACACAAACAGAAATTATTGAACAACAGCATTCCCCTGTAAACGAAACTATTAACATATTTGCAGCACGTTTTCACACTACTGCTACAGGAGTCGCGAAAATGCTCTGGTCCTGAAACGTGCTACAAATTCAACTCCCAAAATATGCCTAATACGTATCATCCTCAAACTTGTTTCCTCCAATCACTTTTGCATATAAAACATAGTCACTGGCAAGCAGCCTAATTTCACCGCTAGCCCCAAACCCATGTCACTTGCCGTTATCAATAAGGGCATCAGCACATTTCCCTATGGCACCTCGGACGTAACCTCTCCATCTTGCGATAAGGAAAATTCCCTCACACCACTGAATAGCAAAAAGTGTAAAACCCTGTGTAGATAAACTTAATTTTGAAGGTACAGTAACTTAGCAGGACAAGAGAACATGTAACCTCTCTCACTAAGTGTGCCTGATATTTTATTGCTGTAGTGATAGCAGTCAGATTGTTAAGGTTTGTCAAGGTGCAGTACAGTAGCTAGCACAAGGGCAGCTAACCAATCCAGAACTATGGTAAAAAAGATTAATCAAACCATTTCCCGGGCCACGATAAATAACTTTCACATCAACTACTTTTTATGAGCTAAATATTTACTTAATTTTTTTTACTATAACAAAAAATTATTTATAAAGAAAATTTTATTCTCAGTTCATTATCCCCTTGAAGTATGAAAACTGTCACCACTGTACTGAGAAAAGAAGCACTACGAAATGTGAAATTATTACATTAATACTTCTACTGTCATTGTAATTAACTTTGAAATGTATACTGCAATTGTTTCAGCTATGATGTGCCATTTAAATTGCAGTGGTGGGTTTGTGTTTGGCGGATGGGCTTCAGGTTGGCCCTCCCTGACCTTGTGTAGACATGACAGCGACGCCCATACATGAAACGCTTATTTTTTTAAATGCACTTGTTTTGACTAATATTCATTCATTGTTTGTATTATTTTCAAGTGCTGAGGTATTCGCAGAACATTGCGCACTTAATTTAAATACAATGATTTGCAACTGGGGTTCTTCAAATAGTTTTTGATATTAATAAAAAACTTCACGTTTTTTGCTAGGCCAAATTGTATAAACGTGGTAACTGCAGCTCTCCAATATAATCAAACTCAACTATAGTACAGCATCAATTACCCCAATGAACCAGTGAAATCTGTTATCCGGACTATAATCTAGCTACTCTATCTAAAACTTGCAACTGGGTTACTCCCTGGTGGCAAGTTCTCTCCAAATTCAATGCCTCCCTGAAATGTCCCACCTCCTTTACAGTCGCTAATTCTTATAATAGTAATAAGATAACAATTGCAATTGGACTAACACCCGGTGACGAGCAGACTCCTCTCCATTCCACAGCTCCAATCCTACAGTCCCCTTCTAACCACCTAACAGTCACCAGCTCCTCCCACAGTACATTCTACTCCCTCACCGTCCTCACCAGCACTGACTGCCAACCCCTCTTCTTTCTCCTTCACAACCTCCAAATGTTCCCACCATTGTTTCTTCGTCCCTTATAATCTCCCTTATTCAGCAGGCAACTGAACCTCCCTCACCATTTAAAAGCCTATATAGTCCGACCAGTCTTTCCAAGGGACTACAATCTACTTCCATCATCATCAGTGAAGGCCTCAAGTTCATTTCCTCCTCCCTCTGCCTTCTACAATTACAATTCACACACCTCATACCATTGTGTAACAATATGCCTTTCTTTCACCTCAGAGTACGCAAGTAGTACAATAGTAGACAAAAATTTGGTATCTTTGGAGTGCAACAAGAAAGACGCCTCTGCCAAAACATTTCCTCAAAAAGTTGTCAAAAATTGTTTCTTACGACTGTTTTTTTTGTTAACACTTGTTTATGTACAGTGCCTTAAAACATAAAAAACGAAAAATGCAAATTGCTAAAAATAAATTATTATGTACTTAGGTTATTGAAAATTTATTACATATAAAATCATTGGGCATATTCACTCCACAAACATTCACGGTTAAAAAGACATAGAAACAAAAATGCATAATTACTTATCAAATATGAGTAACGGTAAATAAATTATCTGTGAAAATATGGTTAAATTTGTAATATTGATGGTAAAATGATATTACTACATTAGCAAAAACATCACTTGGACCATGTGTTGACTCTTCTGTTAATCCCCTATAACAAGAAATGTTAAATGCTTAACCAAGGTAAGTTAAACAGGGCCTTAGTGATGCTACCTAGGCGTTAGAGAGTTAAAAATGTTTAGACACATCACTTTCAGTTCTGAGGCATCAGAATTAACATTCTTCCAAAACCCATATACTTTGAGAAAAATTGTAATGTCTGTAATAGATGACAGCATATGTCAAAGTTACACTTATCATTAGGCCTATATTTCAAACTATTTTTAAAATCTGTACATGTACGATCTTAACTGTAAAAAACCAGATGTGATTAAAAAGGAGGGAGTCACACGGGTCATCATGACACCTCCTTCTGTTCCAAACATAACTAAGTTAAATTGACATGAAACTGTCTTCTGAATGTTTAAAATGCATTAAGTACTAAACGAACTGTATGTTTCTTAAAATTCTGATAAGACAGCATAGAACACCTAATTTCAAAACATTGCTACACTAATTAGGTACCTTTCTTCTTTGCAAGCCTTTAGTATTGCTAGCAGAGTCTGCTGATAACAGTCATATCACTATTATCTACTTTTGTAAGTGAAACCCACCAGAAATTCTCACAAAGTTCAATGTTGAGATGACTGATGATGGCACAAGTGTATTATTACGAGAAAGAAAGCACAATTTAGGGTCTACTTGTACTTCCCAGTGGCGTTTCACTAGTGCAGTGCATGCCACTTGCAACTACACTAACTTGGCACATGCTTACGTGTAGTAACCAGAAGACTGGCCTTCAAAAGGATTTAAATCAGTCCCTTGCAATGTGAAGTGAGTGTATGTACGTACAGAGAGAGATACAATTAGGCTACTCTAATGTAGTTTATTTTCAGGCAATGTAGCTTAATTGAAATACAGTAACTTAAGTTGTTTATGTCATGAATTTTTCATTTCAAGTACCAATTGAATATAAAGTACCCGCGATACTTCTTATAATTCATAAATCCATTAGATAACATATGTTTGACCAGCAAGCTTGCTATTCGTCACATCAAAAATACTGGAAAAGCATCATCTCTCATATATTCCTTAAATATTCCTCAGGCGCCCAAGGAAGCCAGTTTAATACCGGCGAAACGTCACGACCACGCTTCTGCGCAAAAATGTATGTCGTCTCTTTTTGTGTGTGTACCTATTTACAAGTATCAACTGTAAGTACTTGCACCTCTGTCTGTTATATTACTATATTTGTGATGTTTGTACACAAGAGAAAAGAAACACAAACGAGAGGGAAGGAACGAAGGATGGAATATTGGTCCGCTACACGTGATGTGCTTCTACCTGCCCCGCAGTGACATAACCTGACATCCCACCACATATTTTGTTTAAAGGTGCTTATGAAAATTCCAAGAGGGTAGTGTTCCAAGTTTAGGTGTTCGAAATTCAACCAGAGTGAAAATAGCTCGTGTTCAAATTTCAATTGATGATCTCTGTCAATTACTGAGCTAAAATCATACTTAAATATAAATAAAATATTATGTAAAGAATGCACTGCGGATGTAGCATTTTGCAAAATATTTACCATGTAGAAAAGATATAAGGCTTTTCTTATTCCCACTATCTCAAAACATTGAAAATCATAGCAGGCGTTCATCAAATCTAATCCACAAAACCTGATCATGTGACTCCTCCTGCGAGTGAATTTTCATAAGTGTGATATGTGATTCACATGTCTTTACAAAGATGGCAGGCCATGTCAACTTTTCTTCCACCAGCTGTATCGCCTTGCATTGCATCGCATCATTAGACGTATTTTAGCGGTTGACTTGGTAGCGATATCTGTGAACAGAGAATTTCAGCGCTCCTGTTTACAAAAGTGTTTGCAAACATGCGCAAACAGGCTGAGGGTGTTTGCACGTTCCTGGCAACCGAAGCAGGATGACAGTTACATGGTTTGTTCACAGGATGTTTACCTTTACCATTATTTCCTGTTTTACCTGGAATAAATCTGAAATCAAAACAAATTGTATTTATGCGCAATATGTCTCTTTGTATATTCATATTATCATGTGCCACCTTATTTCATATTGTAATATTTTCAAATCCTCTTATTCGTATGTATCATATTATATTGTTCTGTGTTACACTGCATGGAAGCTAGTGAATAGCATGGTGCGTTTGATTGTATGCGAGACATACCTGGACATCCTTTCGTAAAAATAGCCTAGTTGAATGCTTAAAATGTTAACCATACTTGTTTGGTTATATTTTGAATCCTGTCTGTCAACATTATGTAAATTATTTGTTTTTTTCTTTATTTTCTTTTTGTTATATAGATTAATACATATGACAGTCTCTACTAAGAGCAAGATTATTTGCTCCAGGAGACATGTTCTTTTCTTCTTCATCTGTGTGTCAATTTATGTACCTATTGTAACTTGTACGGTAACAATAAACAAATAAATACATATAAAAAACTTGTGACACCAGTCTATTGTCCAACAAATGTCCAATTCTATTCTTGATAAGGCATTAGCAAACATAATTTTGTAACTCCATTTTGGTAGCCATTTCTGTTCACAGAATTATTGCATTTTAGCTCTCTCTTGTAAATGCAAACAGTTTCCACAAACGCTAACAGCTTGTGACTTGCAAAGAACACTGCCAACGATGCTTTGCGATATCTTTGGATTTTGCTACAACGTGTCACTTCATTGTGTAGAGGGCTTTACCGAAAACTATCAGACAATCCATTGGCTTACGTTCATCGGACGGCCAACAAAAAGGTTTGGTTAGCCATTCACCACAATTAGGCTATAACCCACTGTGAGATCATGCACTATTATAGTTAACAAAAAACACATGGCTATTCTATGTTACTAAAAATTGCCTAAATAAGTTTAATAGAAGAACAAACATTTTAATATAAATATTCCAAAAATTGTATAGCTAGCAAACAAAGTAATTTACTTTAAAATAAAGTTATTACTCACAATCATTTCAAACTTACAATAAAATAGCAGGACTAGCACCTTTACACTAGTATTGCTAGACCCGGTAAAAGTAGTTTTATTCAACAGGATGTGACGTCATATTGTCGACATTTGTAGTAGTATTCAAGTTGGTGAAAGTACGCCAGTGTAATTTTATAGGCTACAGTGAAAATTGTGAAAATTACACGTACTCTGTCTGCATAGTTTCACAGAAATGGACATGTGTAGCCACACAAACTACTATAATCGTTTAATGAAACAATGCTAATATTTACACCATCCTATGCAACTGAACTTTACATTAATGAAAAAAAAAATATTGCGATCGATCTGCCAAAGCGACACGCATTGTAACCTACAAATAAGTTAAATACCTAAACACAGGAATAGGGCGCAAAGGAACACTTCTTTTTAATAGAAACCTCAAACTCGCTCATAATAATGGCCATGATTGTAAAATATTCAGGAAGATACTGTACAAAAATGAATGAATACGGCCACGTGGTACATAACATAATACGCATCGAACGTTTTATAACACGGAAGACTCAACACAACTTTACTTGATTTTATATATACACATATAATTTTTTTTACATTACTGCGCAACAGGGATTGTCATCGAATCACTATAAAATAAAAATACTACCTCCTTTATCAGTAGGTTTCGGCTTCGGAGCCATCTTGCTTGACGTTACCAAAAAAAGGAGTAAACAGGAAGTAGAAAACGGTAATAAAAATGATACCAACAATGTATAGTTTTAATCGAAATTTCACTGGGAAAAAAATCGGACCAATTAAATAAACAAAATGACATTGTACATGTACAAAACTAAGTTAGAAAACATACTGTTACATTGAATAAAATAATTTAAAAAATGTTAGTGCTGATGAGCAAACATATGGACACAACTCTATGTGATATTTTATTTTTACAAATTTTTGTGCTTTAATATTATTTTATTTTATCTATTGCATTCTATACTGTCAGTACATACTTAAAAATGTTAATAAATTATTTTTCTTCAAATGTATACTAATTTATTTTTGTGCAATAAAAGTCTAATAGTCGCCATCTTGGATTTATTGTAATTTTTTTTTTACAGTACATGTATGATGTTTTATTTTTATAGATTCAAAAATCATAATGTGTTGAAAAATATTTCTCGAAACCATGATTATATTAATAACATTCCTTCAGTGTTACCAGGTCGTGGGATTTGCCCCATTTCATGGGACTTTTTAAAATATAATAATTAAATATGGGACAAAGGGTTTTTTATTTCATTCACAACCTTATTTGATAAGCTAATATGAACTTTGATTGGGTTACCCTCCGGCAGTTAGGCTTGTACTGCCCTGTGGCAGTGCACTTCTTCTCTTACGTTCATCCCACCTATCCTTTTGGTTCACCTATCCTCTTCCTAGATTCCTTCACTCCCCACGCATCTACCACCTCCAGCTCAAGTTCGTCCCACTCCTTTTCTGTTCTGCTTACCATGGAATTTCTCCCTATCTCTGTTATTTTTACTGCCCTTTGTTCCTTCCATTCATGATCTCCTCTTTCCTTATGGAGAACTCATTGAATCCTGCTTCCCAGTTGTGACCACCTTGTACTTTCCACCTTCCACCTCTCCTGCAGTGTGCCTCATTTTAGTGACTTGACCATTACTAATGGTCTATATCCTACCTCTCACTCCCCTCCAACCCTTGTTCACAATCTATTAAGTACGATACCTATATGGCTGCCCTTCTCTGCACCCTCTCAATTTCTCTGCCATCTCCACATACTCCAGGATGGGCCACACCATCGTGTTGTACACCTTTTCCTTCACCCCCCCCCCCC
>PNEQ01009192.1:0-11373 GCA_003012365.1 Medauroidea extradentata | reverse complement strand
AGGGCTGTCCTCAGTGAACGCCCCATCAGAAGTTCAGCTGGGGTCTCCTTGATCCCTACGCCTGGTGTGGTGCGCAGTGCAAACAGAACTCTGGCCAATCTGGTCTGCCAGTCCCCACTGCATACCTTCTTCAGCTATCTTTTGACAGTTTGTACCATGTATTCTGCTTGGCTGTTGCTAGATGGGTGGAAAGGTGTAGCGGGCACCAGTCTTACTCCGTTCCTCCTCGCAAACCCTTGCATCTCCTGAGACACAAATGCAGAACCGTTGTCTGACCCAATGCATTTCGGTATCCCATGCACACTAAAGATGTCTCTCAATTCACGCACTACTGCTGCGGATGATGCAGATGGGACCATGCGCACCTCTGGCCACTTGGAGAATGCATCTACTGCCAGGAGAAAAACCTTACTCTGGAAGGGTCCAAAGAAGTCTATATGGACTCTTGCCCACGGCTTTCTCTCTTGCTTCCAACCGGCGCTCACATTCTTTCTAGGGTTGGCCCGAGATTGCTGGCATAACGTACACCTCCCTACAAACTGGTCTATGTCACTGTCCAGCTTTGGCTACCAAACGTAGCTACGTGCGACAGCTTTTGACCTCATTACCCCGTCATGGGCGGCATGTAACATGTTCAACACGTCCCTCCCCAAACTTGCTGGTATGACCACTCTGTTTCCCCAAAAAATGCAATCTTTTTAAATGGATAGTTCAGTCTTCCTGTTCCAGAATGGTCTTAACTCTTCAGACACCAACCTGTCAGGCCATCCTTCCCTTGTGTACCTGCTCAATATCTTCAGTACCGAATCAGCCTCAGAAAGTCGTGCAATGCTAGCAGCCTCGGTAGGGGGATCTGGCAGCGCTTCCAACATTAGAACATCCCCAACAGCTGGGATGTCAAACTCTGGCTTCTGCAGTGGCAGCCGACTAAGAGCATCCGCATGTCCAATGTTCACCCCAGGCCTGTATATCTGGGTGTAGTCGAACATTGATAGTGTAAGGCACCACCATAACAACCGCGGATATATCATGTCGGGAATTTGACATGTTGGGTCGAGTAACTTCACCAGTGGTTGGTGGTCGGTGACGATCGTGAATGGCCTCGCTGTCATGTACTGTTTGAATTTGGTCACACCAAATATGATGGCTGATGCTTCCTTGTCAAGTTGTGAGTAGTTTTTTCATGTTTGTGGAGCGTACGTGACCCGAAACCTATGGGTCTCTCACTCCCGTCACTGTACACATGGGCTAGCACAGCTCCAAGGCCGTACTTTGAAGCATTGCACGTCAATATAACTGGTCCTATTGCATATTAGTGAACCAAGACAGAGTTTGACTGTAACAGTCCTTTAGACGAGCGGAATGCTCTGTCATGGGGCTCTGTCCATGCCCATTGCCTCCCTTTGTCCAGCAACCTATGCAATGGTTCTGCTACACTGGCCTTATCTTGAAGAAACTGACCATAAATATTCAGCAACCCTAAAATGATTGCAGTTCTTTTCTGCATGATGGGGCAGGGGCCTGGTGAATAGCCTTCACCTTGTCTGCTATTGGGTATATGCCAGCCCTGTCTACCCAGTAACCCAAAAACTGAACTGATGGCATGGCAAATACACACTTTGACTCTTTTAGCCTCAGCCCTGCTGCCTCAATACGACTCAGCACCTGATAGACCCTGTGCCAGTGCTGTTCCTCATTTGAGCCTGAAATGAGAATGTCATCTAGTAACACTGCCACTCCATGAATTCCAGCTAGCAATGTCTCCATCAGTCCCTGGAACACAGATGTGGCACACTTTATCCCAATTGGCAGTCGCTTTACTCTAAAGAGATCCTTCAGCGTGTTGACCGTCAACATGTCTGCAGTACTATCGTCTACAGATACCTGTAAATAAGCACCAGCGAGATCTAACTTAGTGAACATTTTTCCACCCGACAGATTGGAGAAAGCCCCATTGGTTGTTGGGAGGGCGTAAATTTCAGTTTTATTCACCCTGTTGACGGTGCACTTGTAGTTACCTCATATCCGTACAGAACCATCAGCTTTTCGCACCACAAAAATTGAGGTGGCCCAATTTGAAAATGTCTCTGGTTCGTAGACACCCTGTTCCACTAATCTGTCTATTTCCTTACAAACACTGTCTCTCATCACAAAAGGCACTTGGCGGCACTTCCGAAATATAGGTTTTGCATTGGGCTCCATCTCTATACTTACTGGTGGCTCTGTGTAGCGTCCCAATTCTACACATGCAAAAACCTTGGGATACCGGCGTACTACCTCCCCCGTCATACCATTCTACAGGATGAAGATTCCCTCCACTGTTATGCCGAGGGGCTCCAACCAACTCCGCCCCAGGAGAGTCGGTCCCTTTCCGTCAGCCACTAACAGGGGCAATGTAGCCTGTGTAGTGTTTGTCTCCACATGCACCTCTAGAACCCCTAAAACACTGAGCTTTTCTTGTGACCAAGTGTGCAGGAACAGCCTAGCTTCTTGCAATACAAGTTCTCTGGCCATAACTTCTGAAATGTTTCATTACTCATGATAGTGAAATCAGCTCCTGTGTATACCTCCATAATCACTTCTCTGCCATCTAACTGGACTGGCATGCGTATTGGGGGCTGAGACAGTGTTGACTGTGCCTTCACAATTAACAGACTGTACGTTGCTCCCTCGTCCTCTAACGAATACGGTTTGTCACCCACTCTATAGGTCCCGGTAGTTTTCTTTTCACTCCTTGGCTTCGTACGGTGTTCTTTCAGTTGCCTCCTATCTTCTTTTTTGCTATAGAGAACCTATCCAAATGGCCTGTTTTGGAGCAAAAGTTGCAAGCTGTGTTATGGTGTTTACAACTGTCGGGACTGTGTGGTCCGTTACATCTCCAGCAAAGCCGATGTTCTGGTTGCTCTCTACTCTATCTTGACTTGTTCTTAATGGTTTTAAGCTTGGCTGGGAATTGCTGCCTTGAAAGATGCATTTGGTTAACAGTCTCTGCCAACTCGTTCACCTCCCCGTGTAAATGACTCACATTCTTGCTTGCCGCTTCCACTGCAACTGTCATGTCCCAGGTAGTCTGAAAGGTCAACGTGTCCTTAGACAGCAACTTGTGCTGGAGGGTCTTGTCATGCACACAACACACCAATCTGTCGCGAAGCATCCTATCTAGGTCTGTAAAGTTACAGTGTGCTGACAACCATCGAAGCTCGGCGACATAGTTGGCAATGGACTCGCCCTCATGCTGGTCGCGCTTGTGAAACTTGTACGTTTCGACAATTTCACTTGGCTTGGGTTCTAGGTGGTTGGATAGTGCCGTGAAAATGTCCTAGATCCCATCATCGCTCGTTGACTTCGGTAGTAACAACGACGAGACAATGGGGTACAACTCGGTACCGCAAACCGTAAAGAATATTGCCTTCTTTTCTTCCTTATCAACGATTTTGTTTGCCACTATCCCGGCCCAGAACGAACTCGCCGAACGGGATAAACGAAGCCATTGTACAGGTTATGATGCTGATTCGTTAACCAGGATGCACACTACTCGCACTGTAAGTAATTTCCCTCGTCGCCAGATGTTACGTCCTCACCCAGAAGGTTAGGTGGTGCAACCGTTGCGGGTAATTGGCTCGTAATACCACAATTCCACCTGTCCAAACCCATCGAGCCCGTGTCACACATAGTACATTCGCGCGCGCAAAAACATGACTACCAGTCTGGCTAACTGGCTAACAGTACACAACAGTTTTGCAAACAATCGAACCTATTTTCTTACACCATAGAGTGTCAAGAACAAGGTATAGTATGTAAGTATGTTCTACAAAATCGAAATTTCCATATAACAGCACTTAAACTTACTACCTTTTAGCTTTTGTTGTATACGAGGAGCAAAATAGATAAATAAATAAAAATTAATTGGTGATGTGTTGCAAACAATTGAACTAATTTTCTTACACTATAGTGTGCCAAGAACAAGGTGTTGCATGTCAGTATGTTCTACAAAAACGAATTTTTCATATAATAGCATTTAAAATTACTACCTTTTGGCTTTTGTTGTATATGAAGAGCATAATAGAATAATTACTAAAAATTAATTGGAGATGTGTTGCCAACAATTGAAACTATTTCCTTACATTGCAGTATTTCAACCACAAGGTGTAATGAGTCAGTATGCTCTACAAAATCAAAATATCGAAATAAATGCATTTAAAATTTGCTTTTTTTTTTGCTTTTGAAGTTGTGAGGTGCATAATATATTAATTGATAAAAAATAATTGGCGATGTTGCCAACAATGAAACCCATTTCCTTACCGTACAGTGTTTCAACAACAGGGTGGAATAAGTCAATGTGTTCCACAAAATCGAAATTCCGAAATAATTGTATTTAAACTTACTTTTTTTTTTTTGCTTTTAGTGTATGTGAGGAACATAATAAATTAATTAATAAAAAATAATTGGTAACATATTGCAAACATTTGAACCCATATCCTCATAATACAGTGTCCCAAGAACAATGTGTAATATGTTCTACAGATTCGAATTTTCCATATATTAGCATTTAATCTTACTACTTTCTTATTTTAGGTGTACATGAGGAGCATAATCCAATAGTAAGTAAAAATTAATTGGTAATGTGTCGCCAACAATTGAACCCATTTCCTTACACTACAGTGTTTCAACAATAAGGTCTAATAAATCAGTATGTTCTACAAAATCAAATTTTCGATATAAAAACATTTAAAATAGCTTTTTTTTTGGCTTTTGATGATTGTGAGGAACATAATATATTAATTAATAAAAAAATTGGTAATGTGTTGCCAAAAATTGAACTCATTTCCTCGTACTACAATTTGCCAAGAACAAGGTGTAGTATGTCAGTATGTTCTACAAAATTGAAATTTCCATATAAAACATTTAAACTTACTACTTTTTGGCATTTGTTGTATATGAGGAGCATAGTACAATATTTAATAAAATAAATAGACAATGTGTTGCAAACAAACCAACCCATTTCCTTACACTACAGTGTTTCAACAACAAGGTGTAAGAAGTCAGTATGTTCTACAAAAATGAAATTTTGAAATAAATGCATTTAAAATTGTTTCTTTTTGGTCTTTGATGTATGTTGAAAAGTTAGGAATAAGGTTCATAATAATATACACCATCTCAGATGCCGGTACTTCAAATCTTCCATTCACAGTTTACATTTACCGAACCTCGACATCGTCAACACGACCCCATTACACACACAAAACCACCGCCTGTCCGCACGTCCTCCAACCTGACAATGTCACATTACACAGTACTACCTTCCTCTCCCTCTTATTGAACATGTTAACAAACGACACACATGAAGATGAACATTTACACTACATTGAACAACACAACTTTGGCCCCTCTCGTACCATAACATGGGTTATACTGACCCTTATACATCAATCCTCTGAATGTTGCTTAACCTTGCCACAAAACATTCAACAGCAAGAACCCTCAATACCCTCTCACCATACAGAGAGTAATAACAATAACATTATTAAGCAAAAAAACATCTGACACCTTTACCTAATGCAGCAAACTCACAACTATTGAAATTATGGCGAGTAACGTACAGGAGTATGTATCCTACGCCCCCTGCTAGAAACTCTTGGAATTTCCCCTGGCTCCTGTGGGAAACCTTGAAAACCTTCCTCCTCTTCTCTTTCCATGTACAGATCCCTGGTCTGACCTGTCCCCTCTCCCTGTAACCTTGGACGTGGTATTGGAAAACTTAACTTACAATCTGCCTCATCATAGGTATTCTCACGCAACTGACACTGGTGGACCTTTCTAAACTTATTTTCCCCCAGCTTAACTATGTATATAACATTCCCTACTCGCTGCATAACACACCCTGGCAGCCATTTGACAATGTCTTTGCTTGTCTGTAAGTTCACCCAAACTTTTTGGTTCGTCTCAAAATCTGGTTGTACCACCTCCCATTGTTGTGCTAATCTTGATGATTTTGTTGGTTGCAGCATTGACAAAGGGTGGCGTGGTGTGTATGAGAAAAGACATGCCACGGGGGAAAGACCTGTTACTGATGAAGGTTTGGAACGGTACACAAATAAACTAGTCATTTAATCTTTGATTAACAGACAGAGTGTTTCCCGGATGTGCCAAAACGCATCTACTTAGCAGCTTCTTGAACGTCTGTATGGAACGCTCCGCAATCCCGTTCGACGATGGGTTGTAGGGAGGGGAGAATAGGAGTTTTATGGACCGAAGCCTACAAAACTGGGCCAGGCCTTGAGCACAAAAAGGAGGTCCGTTGTCACACACTATGACCTACGGGGTAAGCAAACCTTGATAACACTTCTAACAAACATTTTAGCACTGACTGGAATGTGGTATCCACTGGTAACTGGAAACATTCAACCCATTTTGAAAATGCATCACACAAAATTAAGTACTGCATTGAGTTGAACTGAAAAAGGTCTAAATGAATTCTTTCCCAGGGTGACTGTGGAGAAGGCCAGCTATGTTTAGTCCCTTTTGATCTTGCATTTTGTGTTTGCTGGCACACCAGGCAGCATTCAATCGTTCTACCAATGTCATCATCCATGCCCTTCCACCAGACATAGGAGTGGGCTAACATTTGTGTGCGCACTATGCCAGCATGACCATGATGTAATGACAGAGCTATGGGTTGTAGTGCTTGGGGAATTACTACTATTTTGCCATCCCTAACAGCACTAATGTTTCAATTACATTTCTGAAATATTGCAGAAATTTTACAATGTTTCAGGTATATTTCTGAAACATAATTGAAACACTTTGTGCTGTGTGGGATGTAACAGAACTCCATTCTTTGTGGATAACTTGTCTCTAATGCCAAAGTAAATGATAACAATTTGTCCTTTCCACTAGTTTGCCAACCAACCCTTTGTACACATTGTGATAACCCTACTAAGTGTTGGGTCCTTGGCAGTTTCTTGTGCCACTTCGTCTGATGAAATCAGGGGTGTCGATAGGTAAAGAAAATTACAATCTGGCATATATGTAACACCTAAATTTGGCAACCGTGACAGTGCGTCTAAATGTGGAATGTGTTGATATTTTTTGTTGACAATATGGTAATTATAGGCCGCTAAAGTGACAGCCCATCTAAGTATTCGCGATTATGTCATGGGTGATAACTTCTTTGCTTCTGAGAACAAGGAGTTGAGTGGCTGATGATAACTATAAATAGTGAAAGTGTGGCCTTACAGGTATTCGTGAAATTTTTTATCCCAAACATTACTGCCAGTGCCTCCTTATCTAACTGGCTATAATTTTTTTGTGCGGAAGTAAGTGTAGGTGACTCAAAAGCTATTGGATATTCCACTCCATCTATCACATGACTAAGTACTGCTCCTACCCCGTACGCTGAACTATCGACATGTAGCACAATATCCTCAGCGGGGTCAAATACCACTAACAAAGCCTTCTCAGACAAACAGGTTTTACTTCGGTTGAAGGCAAGTTCACATTCGGACGACCATACCCAGGAGACATCTTTGTGTAAAAGGTTGTGAGTGGTTCAATGAGGTCTGGGCACATTGCAACGAATTGTCCATAGTAGTTCAGTAATGATAGGAAAGTTTTCAGCTGTGTAACATCTTTTGGTGCAGGTGTTGACAAGATTTTGTCGATTTTGGATTTCGTAGGGAACCTCCCAGTCCCTGGAAAACTGAAAACCCAGAAACTCTAACACTGGTACAAAAAAAACTCTGATTTCTCCACGTTAATTTTAACATTGTAGGCATCCAAGTTTTCAAGCACAACATCTAATGTTCTCGCACAATCCTTATGATCCTTTCCCCAAATTAATATATAATCTAGGTACGCTGCTACCTTTTCAACTCCATATAATATATTGTCAATTATAGATTGGAAAATAGCAGGAGCGGAAGCCAGACCAAAAACCAACTGATTAAATCTGTACAGCCCGTTTGCTGTGTTGATGGTTAACAGCTCCCTACTAGGGTTGTCTACTTCTAACTGCAAGTAGGCCTGGGCCAGATCCAAATGGCAGAACACCTGGCAACCTACAAATTTATTGAAAAGGTCCTCTGACTTTGGTAGGGGATACTGATCAACCCTCAAATGCAGGTTCACTGTGACTTTTAGATCTATGCACACACTGATCTGGCCTGACTTCTTGGGAATAATCACAATGGGGCTTGCCCAGACTTGACACGTGAGATGATACCGGCCTGCTCTAGATTTGTGAGCTCATCCTTAACCACTTGACTCAATGCATAGGGAACATAACACACACGATGGAACACTGGAGTAACTCTTTCTTTCAAATTTATGTTAACTTGAAACTTAGAAATAGGCTTATCATTATTTGTAACAGAAATGCATTTTTGTACTGGCTCCTTAACCTAAAAAGCACATCGGGTTTGTTTCCTACATCTACCTGACTTACATACACACACTCCTCACTGATGAACTATTCAATATTTTATCCTGCCATCCTCACTACAACACATCTAACCAATCCCTCCCCAAAAGGGCCATGGCAGACAACTCCTTTGCTACTAATAAAGTGAGGTTATGATACTCACCTGACACTTCATTCTTTACAGTTACTGACACACCCCCACATACAGATAAAACACTGCCATTTGCTGATTTTAATACACCCTGAAAAGGTTCCGATGGAATTTCTCCCAGTAACCTCTGATAGTAACTCTGGCTACACAGGGTGACAGCACTTCCCGTATCCACAACAAAAGACATATCCACACTGTTTACACAGAGGTGTTTTCGCTGGCTCCGTTGGAAATCCAGTGGCTAACATACACACAATGATATAAATTGAGGACTCTTTTACCTTATTTAGGCACACTCTGGCTATGTGGCCATTCAGACCACAGCTGAAGCAAGTCCATTTTCTGGTTGGGCAGCTACCTGATGTGTGCTGGACTCCACAACTGCAGCCCGTTTTTGCGAAACTAGGCTTAGGTTGCGATGCTCCTGCGTAGTTCCGGGACGCTGCTTCCCTTGGAGACTGATGGCGAGCAAAACTCCTACGCTGAAACTTGTGTGGACGCCCTCTGCCGATTTTGATATACTGAATGTTTCTTAACGTCGACTGGTCGGGAACTGGATCTACCACTGCGTTCTGTTCCCGGGACTCCGCACTGCTCTTAAGCGCTGCCGACTTAGCTACCATGTCCATATCTGTAACTATTTTTTCAGCCTCTGCGAAATAAAGTTCCGAAGATTCTGCTAACAGCCTCCAGACAATTTGTTCTGACAAAACGCCGGAAACTAATCTGTCTCTCAATGCTTCGTCTAGGAAGTCCCCGAACTTGTATGTGGTCGAAACTTGTTTTATGGCCGATATGTACTCCCCGACCGTTTCATTTGTTTGTTTTCGGCACTGCCAGAATTTGAATCGCTCAGCAATAACTATATTTTTGGGAGCAAACATTTTGAGAAGACTCTTATACACTCGTCAAACGACACTTCGTCTAAAACCTTGAGGCTGATCTGTGTATTTAACGTCGCGTATGTTTCTGGTGGTAGGGTTATCCCAATTAATGCTACCTTATCGCTTTCCTTGGTACCTGCAAACTTGAAATATAACTTCAACAGTTCCACAAAGTTCTCGAACAATTCCGAGCCGTGTATATAACTCGGTATCACGAGACCATTTGTCACCATGACACTGACGATGCTATTCACACCTCAACCGATCTATTGTCCCGGCAACACTCGGTGAAAAACTTTTCTAGTGTATCCCATCCTCGTCGCCTGATGAAAAGTTAAGAATAAGGCTTATAATAGTATACAAAATCTCAGACGCCGGTAATTTTTAATCTTCTATTCACAGTTTACATACACCGAACCTCGTCACGACTCCATTACACACAAAAAATCCACCGCCTATCCACATGTCCGCCAACCTGACAATGTAACATTACACAGCATATGTGAGGAGATTAAGAGTTAATAAAATATAATTGGTAATGTGTTGCCAAAAATTGAACCCATTTCCTCACACTACAGTTTGCCAAGAACAAGGTGTAGTATGTCAGTACGTTCTACAAATTCGAAATTTCCATATATTAGCATTTAATCTTACTACTTTCATGTTTTAGTTGTATGTGAGGAGCAAAATCCAATACCTAATAAAATTAATAGGTAATATTTTGACAAAAATTCAACCCACACCCACACACAACAGTTTGGCAAGAACAAGGTATGTCAGAATGTTCTGCAAAATCACAATATCCATATAATGGCATTTAATCTTACTACTTTTTGGTTTCAGGTGTACATGAGGAGCATAATCAAGTAGTAAATATAAATTAATTGGTGATGTAACGTCAACAATTGAACCCATTTGCTTCACAGTAAAGTGTTTCAACAAGGTGTAATAAGTCAGTATGTTCTACAAAATCGAAATTACGATATAAATACATTTAAAATTGCTTCTTTTTGGCTTTTGATGTATGTGAGGAGCAAAATAGGTTCATTTATAAAAAATATTTGGTAATGTTTTGGCAAAAATTGAACCCAGTTCTTTACACTTTAGTGTGCCAAGAACTAGGCGTGTTATGCCAGTATGTACTACAAAATCGAAATTTCGAAATAACTGCATTTAAACTTACTACCTTTTGCTTTTGGTGTATGTGAGGGGCATAATACAATAATTAATAAAAATTAATTTGTGATGTGTTGCCAACAATTGAACTCATTTTCTTACACTATTGTGTGTCAAGAACAAGGCGTAGTATGTTAGTATGGGCCACGGTCGTAGAAGAACAGGTCTGGACACTCGCCTGGATATTTGACCCCCTTGTTGTTTGGCTGTAGTTCACCAAGTTACCGATATTATTGTGTTTTATTGGCGCTGATGTTACGGCGGTCGGACTAAACTCCGCCCACTTCCTTTCCGCTAAGATAAACAATTTATCAAAACGTATTTTTTATCAATTTATGAAATACTTTCTCCGTTCACAAATTTAAGAAAAGGCTCCAGCAATCTTTATTTACTTTATAAATTTATCAATAGAAAAAAGTGGGCGGAGTTTGAGTCCGACCGCCCGGAAAACAGCGCCAAAAAGTACTATATTCTTGGTAACTTGACGAACTACAGCCAAACAACAAGGGGGTCAAGCAAAATACATTGTTAGATAGGCGAGTGTCCAGGGGGTCTATTCACTAACTTTCCTTAGTTACGGCCAGTAACTTTAAGTTACGGATCGCTTAACGCCGCTTACCTTAATTTGCGATTCACTAAGCACTTCCCGTAACAAATTCAGCTGACTTTAATTTTACGGGCATGTTACTTGGCAACACTGTAGGACAGCCGTCATATTACTGCTCACTGCCACTCGGATCATT
>PNEQ01009191.1:0-18633 GCA_003012365.1 Medauroidea extradentata | reverse complement strand
CTACAAATTTTCATCCCTTAATATCAAATGGTTCCCGTCAAATTCAATAAAAACCATACTTGCAACCCCATCTTCACAGGGGTTTCCTGCCCTTAGGAGTGGTTTCCAGGCATTCGTTGGCAGACATTTTCTAACTGTTATTTTGCAAGGAACATCCTGTCACAGTTTGTCGCAGAGCTGATGACTCACCCTGTATATAATGCCATAGTACCATAGGATACTATGTTTTTATTTTAACGTCTGAAATATTGATCTTGTACATCCCTGCGCCATCTGTTGACCATAAAAGCATCAACAGACTACTTAGTTCGGCTGTCGGCCACTAGTGCAATTCGATACGTAAATGTTTCGATTTAGATTCCTCCTAGTCTCCATAACCTAAACTACTGTCGTAGAAGAGCAGGCCTGGGCACTCACCTGGAAACTTGACCCCCTTGTTTGGCTGCAGTTCGGCAAGTTACCGAGAGTGTTGTGCGTCTTTGGCGCTGTAATCAGGACGGTCGGGCTCAATCTTCACCCACTTTTTTTCAGTGTATACATTATAATGTAAATAACGATTGCTTGAGCAATGCTTTAGGATTGTGAGCGAAGGAGGTATTTCATAAACTGATAAAAAATACGTTTTGATAAATGTTTTATTTTTATAATGTAAACACTGGAAAAAAGCGGGAGGGAAGTGGGCAGAGTTTGTGCCCGACCGCCCTGATTGCAGCGCCAATGACGCACAACACTCTCGGTGACTTGGTGAACTGCAGCCAAACAACAAGGAGGTCAAGTTTCCAGGCGAGTGTTCAGACATATTCTTCTACGGCCGTGACCTAAACGGATACTTTAACGCATAGATTAATGCTTAGGGATAACTAAAAGCGCGGAGCTGTGCTCTCAGTAACATTTTTTTGTAATTATTTTGACTTAAAATAAAATAAAAAATAAATTCATGTATACACGTTTTAAGTAATTGTTTGCAGCTAACGTAGTTTGTATCACTGGCCATTTTTCTCGTGGAGGATACCGTGATGTAGAAACGGTGTCCATAATATGCGACGTGCATGCATACTCAAAGATTTGCGTTCGCTACCGCTGCAACGTCATCAAACTCCGAAAATTGCAGTGCGGTAGCGAACTACGAGGCTGTCATACTCAGCCCAGTCCCGAAGGCGGTGAACACAGAGAAAATAGCTTCTCAACGAAACTAAACCTGCGATGTGTAATGTTCGTACTCTGGGCGCAGGTCACATGACTTAGTACATTCCGATTGCGCCTGATCGTATTACTCAAAGATGTTAGAAGGGTCCAGATGGAGCATGTCGCCGGGAATTGTAACCAACAAACGCTTGACATGGCTGGTATCAATATGGCCGACTAATTAAAAAAATTGAGGAAATATTAGTTAGGAGGTGTGTGAACAGAGCTAAAATATAGAGTTTTCAACCTAAAACATCAATTAAAGAGCATAATACATCAATTTACCATAAAAATACCAGTTTGATATGTACTTTTGAGGTTAAAGCAGTATGACGGCTGGCTAATTTGGTGGCTACCTCTCCCCCCCTCTTGGCTTCACTTCCCTCGTCTTTATTCAGACCTTATGCTACCCCCGTGATATTACTGCGGAATGCTACATCGGACAATGCCTGCCGTACAATTAAGGCCATGGTCTTCCATTTATTTCAAACAATTGCAAATAACTCAAATACTTTATTACCAAATGCTTCGAAAAAAATTTGCGACTGTGTACAGTCAAACGGTACCCAATTTTGCCAGACCGTTTTTTAAAATAACGTACCGTTTGCTAGAAAAAATTGCTTTGTTTTGGTTTATTTTGACAACAAAATATGTAATATATCAGGGGAAAAAATCTAAAAATCAATTTGGTGTACTGCAATATAAAATTCAAATACAAACGATAGTATAAAAGTGTTAAAACTGTAAGAATGAATTTAGGATATATATATATATATAAATTTGCGTTAAAAATATTTCCGAAACCCCTGCAAAACTAAAGAGCAAGGCCTTACATACGACTTGTCTGGCATGTAGTTACCAGCAATAACTGCAATGGCATTGCCGCAAGCTATGCAATATACATAATGTACTGTAAACTGTTTTACAGAAATGGACGATTTCCTATCTACTTTCAAAACAATATTTTCTGTTCGTCTAGATATGAGGATTTTTCTGCATAATATTGCCATGCAGTTTACACAGCATCATGTATATAATATGTGTGAGAGTAGATAAGCTGAAGAAGAACGTACATGGCTAAGACGTTTACACACACTGCGAATTGTGCTTCTGTTTTCATTAAATTTAGAATTTTTGAAGACACTGCGTTATGAAAACCGTCGTCGTTTGGTCACCTATAACTACCACGAAGAGATATTTTTCATAATATCCGAATTTCAATATAAAAGTAAGAGGAAAACATGTAATAGTAAGCGCTTTAAGTAAAATTCTGATTTTAGTAGACTGTTAACTACTCTCATGTAGTAATAACTAATAACTGGTAAAACAAGTTTTAATCATCAAGTTTAAGTTTAGGGAGAAGGTTGAGGCAATGCTCTTTATTTGCGATAGTAATTTTTTAAGCTTAAACGAGAGCAAAAATCGGTCTGACAATTTTATTTAAAATGTTTTTTTTGTCGTGGTAGCTAACTTTTTCAATGCACGAAATTATACACTTTAGACTGAAAAGTCAGTTAACCAGAATTGAGATAATTACATAATTAGCTAAAACTATAGTATTTACTGCCTTGAAAAAAATCAGCCAACATAGAGAAGACTATTTGAAACAAAACTGGCAGACAAATTTTTGATATCTGCTCTAGTTTAGGCGTAAAAAATTAATATCGCTAAAAATGCAGAAACTAAAGAGCATGACTAGAGATGATAGTTTATCGCGGGAGAAAAATTGACTGTTCGCTGGGTTTCAACGTACGTTCAGCTTATTAATATATTACTGGCGCTCGTACGTACAGCTGTTGCCCTATTTGACTGAGCCGATAAGAATCCCAGTGTTGTAATATTTTATGCTTCTTATTGGTCTGCAGACAGCTACGTTGTGTAAGACATATACCACCCAACCATACATGTCACATGGAACTACAGTGTTATCAAGAGTATGTTGGCACAAATAATTTTCGCGATATACCATCATCTCTAAGCATGGCCTTAAGGGCGCTGCCTACCCGCGCGTGCAAGGCTCAAAAGCGACGGAGCTGTATGGTCGACCTTAAAGCCCGCATCAAATGCCGCGTCGCCTCAACGAGCCAAGCGCTGAACTAGCGTGCAAGTTTCCCGCCGAACGATTTTTAGTATGGGACATTAAGGCGGCCGCCTGGCTAGAGCTCGAACTGCACGCAGTGTGTTCGGAGTTGTGTTTTTTACTCAGATACCAGTAAACGTGCGTCTACAATGCTTATCTACGAAAATGAATAACACTTCAGACTACTTGTGAATGTGACTTTCAAGACACCACGCACATTGGAAGCATTATTTCAAAGCCATCAAACTTGGCTAAATTCGGCTTTTTCACGCGGTTGTTTCTCAATATATATGTAACGGATTCGTTCGAAACTGAGGTAAACAAGTACATTGGTCTTTGCTACAGTGACGTGTTCAATAACATGATGTGTTTGCCGCTTAAAGTCCCAAAGTAAGAACGTTTCTGCGAGAACACTGCGCGCGCGTGTACGACTTTGGCCGTAGAGGCGATATCACAATACTTGTGCCAGCAGACTTCGCTCTTAGTGCCTCATAGATTTTCGCCTCACGCACTCAAACACACCACTCACCAGGTGGCTGCCTTAAGCGGTGACCATGTAATTTTACTAGCGGAAAGTCTACAACTAAGTTCAGTGCAGGTCGCAATCTGAGTTTCACTTACATCCGGTTATTACATTTCGAAGTACGGAAGTCTGAGAAGGCCATTTTTAGCCATGTTGGAGGGCTTAGAAACAGTGTGTTTAACGAGCGTGGCTTCTTAACAATGAGGTTCCGACCTTGTCTGAAGTTTGTTTTCTTTTCGTACGTTGGTACAATGAGCATACGTGCAATATTTTGTAGAAATAACCTTTTTACGAACACACTGCAACGCATTTGAAGCGTGGGGTAAGTTGGCCACCTTAAGGTCAGCGGTTAATATCTACGATTTCTTTTTTGGCGCTGGTGAGGTGTACTATCATTAGAGACAGGCATAATACGCGGGTTCACTGACGTGTAGACTAGGCTAGTCTCCAATAATATCTGTGTATTCAAGCAGACATCTGTTCATTGGCTGCTCGCCTAGTGGCACCATGTGATTGGGTCTGCATTTTGCTGCTCATATATTAGCGGCTTAGCTTCTTACAGTACGTATCAAATAAGTTAGGGGCCAATTGAAAAAGTGACACGAAGTTGCAGTTGTTTGCAGTCTAGCTTGTGCCCAAAAGAAAACGCGCATTCTTTAAGTTCCTAGATATCAGGTGAGTATAGAGACTTGCAAAATTCGCGTTATTTTCTGACAGGTGACTAGACTCCAAGTGACTATAGGCTCGTTCGACGTCTCCTGCTGGCCGATATTGTTATGACTTGCCGCGGAGAATGACAACGCATACAAGTTCATGGCCTATTAAATCTCAGATTATGTTATGTATAGGAAAGTAAAGTTTAGTCTTCTACCAAATGATAACGCGAATTTCGCATGTCTCTAGTAATGAATGAAGGAGCGGGGAAAATGCAAAAGACATCACCCGGCTTGATTCCCACACCCAAGTCTGGTTAAAGACAGAACGCGAAGTAGAGGAATAGTTACAAACTAAATAAGTAGGGCTAGGAATGTATCGCGAGTTCAGCGACCAACATGCCAGAATCCATTATCCTGTGTATATCGAAGCCCTACCATTAGTCCATTACATGTTACTCAGTCACACAGCAGACAATGAACGAATATACGAGGCTTGAGTATGCATAGGACAGTGGATTCTACCATGCAGGTCATTGAACTCGCGAATTTTTCCTAGCCCTAAAAATAAGTATTTTGGACATTGCAGCAAGTGGTATGTCACATAAAACTAACGAATGCACACAAACAAATAAAATGATTTTGTTTGCAACTGGCAAACAAAAGTAACCGTGTACAATTCCATAAGGAATTCAGTCAGTTATTATCAGGAAAATAACACAAGCAGGCACCCAAGCACCAAAAAGCAAACTAAGAATTAAATAAATAAGTAACTCAATGCTATCTGCGAAATAGTTTGCGACAGTCTTACGACGCTGCAGTCTCATTACAGAAAATGAAGTAGAGAATAACTTACAACACTTAGTACAGACGTACTCAGTGCAGGTGGTGATGATAGGCCCATCAAAATGCAAGAGTGGATGAAGCGAAAGTGACCAACCCCTTCCAACCCCATTTCACCGAGACACAAAATAAACCGTAGGACGACAATTTCCACAAGGTTTGCAATGTGCGTAAATTACGAGCTGGATCGTTAGGAATCGATCCTGGATCTTTACAGTAATATGAGATTGGCCTGACAACTACACCTCCCCGGGCCTTCGACAGTCGTAACTGGAGAGACAGACATTTTGCGAATTCATTTGAGAATTTTCAAACTCTTACACACGTTACTTACTTCCTCAATTGGGCCAATATTACAGAAAAGCTTCCACGAGGACTGAACCAATAGCATACCTGCATGAAAACTCTCACTGACTGCCGAGCTACCTTGTCGTATGTACAACTGGTCACTCACTGGAGCAGCAGCCAATGTGCAAGTAGCTGAGGACAGAGTGTATACAGGACTTTGGAGTCTAGCCGGCTGGTCGTTGAACCTGAGAAATTTCCGGGTCTCTGGTCAGAACACACTTTCAGCGTATGGAAGTACAAATTATGCCGAGTAATAAAATAATTTTACGTCTTGGAATATACATACACTACATGGTAAAATTGTATGTCAATATTTTGGGTGCAACAATACTCACATCTAAGGAAGGGAAATATGTTTCATTAAGGGCGCCGCCTACCCCACACTTCAAATGCCTTGCAGTGTGTTCGTAAACAGGTTTTTTCTACGAAAATATTTCACGTGTGCCCATTGTGCCAACGTACGAAAAACAAAAAAGCAAACTTCAGACAAGGTCGGAACTTCATTGTTAAGACACCATGCTGATTAAAATCAATTTTTCTAAGCCCTCAAACGTTGCTAAAAACGGCCTATTAAGACTGCCATACTTCAAAAAGTACTAACCGGATGTATGTGAAACTCAGATTGCGACCTGCGCTGAACTTAGTTGTGCACTTTCTACCAATAAAATTATGTGGCCACCGCTTAATGTCACACAGGGACCTCTGTTTTTCGCGAAAATAATTTTGCCTCACTTTGTTTTGGTGCCATACGTGCACATCTGCAGTTCTGATACATAGCCGTTGATTGGATATTTTAACTCTCACGAGCCTTGGGATTCTACCGGCAAATCACAGGCGTGTGGTGTTGCAGAAACGTTATTGTAATTGGCTCAGTCAAATGAAATACGGTTCTTCACATGGACACGCTGCCAATTACCATGCAGCAGAATTGCAGATGTGTACGTAAGGCACTGAAACAAACTGGGGCAAAATTATTTTCGAGAAAAACAGGGGTCCCTACCCATAGTAAAAACGGTCCGGAAATAAGCTTGCACGCTAGTTCTGCGCTTGGTTCGTTGAGGCGATGTGGCCTCAAGGACGCCCTTATGTCTCCGTCGTTTCTGAGATTCTAACGCGCAGGAAGGCGGCACCCTTAATATATATTTGAAAACGCACTATTACTGTATTACAGGCCTCATGACGTACACAGGATGGCGCGCATGCTGGATCGTTTTGCTATAGAACGCTACATCGGACAATGCCTACCGTCCAATTAAATACTACTCGCCTTGTATGCACTGCTCGACAAACCTAAGCGTGTCCTCGGAAAATATGTGAACTACAGCCGTCCCCCTCTGACATATCTCACACTACTACTCTCCTTTGTCCTGCTACATCATCCCAGCCAATAGAGAGAAAGTAACCTGGCCGTCGCGACAAGCAGTGCGCACAGTCTCTGCCGCCGTCGGTGGGTAGGTCTTTGAATTTTCACTGCACTTTCGCCGTCTGTACTTGTGTAATAGCTGGGCTGAGAGTGTCGCGGGCGCCATACCAGCGTGCCCGGCTGGGAACGGGTAGAACAGAGACAATTTATTTCCCGGGACGGATGGTTCTTTGGCAAGTACTACCCTGGCAGGTCAGGAGACCCACGCGGACGTGAAAACACTTATGTGAAGCCGGGCGACGGGACATTGCCGACACAGATCACAGAACTGCAATTTATTGCTACTCTGTTTAGATAGCGACACACATTAATACACACACTTTTGAGTGCTTTGACCGAGTCTTCCTGGTACGCGCTGCCGTGGCACGCCCGTAGCGGAGTTAGGACTTGAGAAGACAAACAAAAAAACTATTATTCCTAGCAGTAGTAGTTATGATACACTGCACTAGATAGAACAGCTAGCACACAAAGAACTCGGGCGTACCCGCGAGAGGCTGAACAGCCTGCAAAGCAGTCCGGTGCGAAAACTTGCTAACTTGCCACGTGGTGGCCGTTCCTGTGAATTAAGAACAGATGGAGCTGTGCTAGAACACGACTTACCCTGGCCACACGCGGAGCAAGACTGTCCCATGACCCATGAGGCTGACACTCTATAGGGCGCTTTGGGTCACTAATTATTTTGGTCGCACAGTCGTTGCCAACACTGAAACAAAATTCAACATTACAGTTGTTTTGAAATTTTAAACTAATGAACTGCGCGATAATTTTATAATGAAACTTAACATATTTACATGTTTGAAAAGTTGTTTCATGATGCATTAAATGAAAATTACTCATTAACTATTAAGTAGCTGTGCTCGATACTATTTCGTTGCAAAGTTGTTAGCTAGTTCTTCCTTTTCCTGTTAACCATGTTGTTTTACGCCAGCATGTTTATGCCTCGTGTTGTGTGAGATAAGAGTGACACCGAAAACTCATAACTTGTGTTGGCGTGCTGTACAAAACGTGCTACGTTATTTCTCTAATGCACTACTAATATTTTATATGACGTAAAAAGTATTTTCGAATATGTCCGGATTTTGAGGTCGTGTTACGACGGTGTTTTATAGACCTACCGTAAATTTTGTGTTGCATGCTTAATTTTATTGTTATTTAGTTTGTGAATTGTGTTAATTTATTGTTGAATGGGCGAGTGAGAAATGCAATCACTGTAATTTGGTTAGATACGTTTAAAGGGCGGAAAAAGCGTGACGAGAATCGTAGGTTATGTTGTTACAAAGTATGCCTTTTGTGACTGTTGCCTTTCAAGACTTGTTCGTAGTTTATTTTCATTTTCAGCGTTTGTGTTGTATATAATTACCCTCAAATGTGATGTTTATATAATTTTCGCAATGTAGTTTTACCGTTTTTATAATGACACGTTTCTTGTTATGTCGCACTAAAATATGTTTGTTAGGTTTTTAAAGTTCGATTTTTTTTTCTCGTGTTAAACGTTGTATTGTGATCTGTCATATATTATGAAGCAATACAATGTATAGCCATGGGATGATACAAGTTTTGTACAGCATGAAAATGTATGAGAATAATTTATGAAGTTTTGAAAATGTTACTTTCCCACACAAAATTTTAAAAAATAATAAACTCAGGCGATAAAGCGGAACGATTCTCATATTCAATAAATAAATGCCCCAAAGTTTTAAATAAAAAAAACACCTTAAGAGGGCGTGGTACATAATTCAACGCTAAAAGCATTAATCTGTAACTATAGGTTTCTTGTAGCCAATTTGCGAAAATTAATCAATAGCAATCCTTGACAATACTTTTAACCAACGTTTTAAACAAAATTATTTCTCTGACGCCGGAACCTCGTACATTTAACTGCGGCGTAAGAGAACACACGTAACGAATTAGTAATTCTGGATATATATTTACTCAAAGTTAGTAAATACCATTATCTAGGATTGTCATTGAATATTTTATCTATATTGACTTTGAAAAACCGCAGAAATCAATTGGTGTTTTCAGCGTTTATTTATCTACCACGCACTCTTAAGCTACAAGAAAACTTTAATCTAAAACCCAATCGCCCTTTCCCGTCTCCGTAGTAAAAAAAAAAAAATTGCCAGTAGTCTCTAACCCAGACGTCAAATCGTAACTGCAGTGTAGCCAACCTCAGTTTTTAGTTACAATGACTTCATAATTTATATTTATTTGGTTGGTACTACATTTGCTTCCAAATTACTTTTTTTCTGCTCAATTTAGTGACTCGACTCAAAGCATGGGAGTGTCGCCTCTCTAGTTTACTTGCTTTGTGGACTGGTCGAGCCCAGAGGACGGTTGGTTCCACGCGCTGGCTGTGCCAACGCCTGAGAAATCAACTCAAGTACTCTTTCGAAAAAGCACTCACACAAACCCTTAAAGTATAACAAAAAAAAAAAAATCACACTAAACTAGCATTAAATTTAGAAACATGAAACACTCGAATAATTTACCTGGGTGTGACGTGGGGGTGAGGTTAACTACGTAATAACAATAAACAAAAACAACGGTAACCAATTTAGTATTAACTTACTTGCTCGCTGAAGGGCCTGATATAGAAACATAACACTGTGGACCTGCTTTCATAAACTAAACTAGGATTTTACTTTCCGTTGGAAACACTTGGAGGCCGGCATCAAGGGCGGGGATTAGCACTTCGGGAACAGCTGGTTGTTCCAGCGTCTCTGTTCAGCGAGAAAGCCTACCAAGACAACACTCCCCCGTAGTTCGTATCACAGGTTTTCCCTAGGGTGAAACACTTTTGCGTTTACAATGCACTGTAAGCACTGCACTGGGTTGGCTCGTGTCGAGTTGGGTGGGGGAGGGGCGAAGGAAGGGCGGTTACAGAAAGATTTAACATGTGCGCAGTCTTGGCGTGTCAGGGTTTGGGCTCAGATGAGCAAGGAGGTACGACGTCATCTCGTCAGTTGAAAAGTGACAACCAGTGTGTAGTTGTTGTCCTACCTTTATTTCATGGGTAGAACAGGCCTATTAGGCCCTACTACAGATGGTCGCTTACAATATGAATGGAGTGTGCATGGAGGGAGGGCTAGAAGATATTCCCCTCCACTGCTTTCACACAGCGACCTCGAAACACTAGCGCTCCTACCTCACCTACCAAGGGCTACACCATTGAATATATATATATATATATATATATATATATATATATATATATATATATATATATATAATCAATATATATTCAATGGCTACACTTATATTTGTCGCGCAGTAGTTGCCAGGCGACAGTTGAAATGACATTCCTGAGTAACACGACCCAACCAGCACGCAATGCACTTTAGATCATGTTCTATGAACTGTAGTGCAGAAATAGTGTATTTTCTGAAGTATATTTGGATACAAATTTTTTATTATTCTATATATGTGAGGATTGATCCTCTAATAATATTGACATGAAAATTTGCAACACGCTGTATATAGAGGCTCTTGTTTCTATGGGTTAGCAAGTTGCAATAGTAAATAGCGTGGTTGAAGATTTAGTAGGATCCTAGTTCAATGTGTGGTCCGGTCATCCCGATTTCTGTTTACCAAGGTTTCCAAAATCACTGCAGACCAATACTGGGAGTGTTCCTCAAGGCGTGGTAGTTTGAAAAATATTTCGATGAAAATTAAAAACGTAAGCTAATATTGATATCGAAGAAATCGTTTGTTATTTAGGCATAATTATATATTTATTTTAACTATAATTTTTTGTGGAAATAAACGCAACAATTTTAGCATATTGTTATCAACCTACGTATCACACATATTTTCATGAATATTTTATAGAAATAAATAAAATTATGTTATTTGCAGATGAACTATATATTAATTTGCACTAATTTAACATGCATTTGTACACTCTCTTGTCGAAATTTTCGCAGCATTTAGTTAAAAATTACCAATGCTAAAAACTATATGTCTTTTAATACGAGTTCAGGCACATTTATCTTTTCTTAGCGGACTTATGAAAAGCACTTGAAGATTTTCGAGGGAATGATAAACATAGTAAATTAACAACAAAGTAAATATAAATATAAACTTTTTGTCCCAACTACGTAAATAAATATATTTTTCAGTTATTTTGAAATAATTGTATTTCAGAGATAAAGCATGACGTAATATTCCATAGCAAACATGACAAACGTTTTATATGAGTTCAGGAAAAGGTTTTCGGCAAATCCTAACATCACATGCAGTCCTTATTAGAATGTGATTTCAGTAAGATGTTATTTCAGTACTTTTGCTTTCAGACAGATAAACGCTAACGACTTAGAGTGATTAAGAATTCTTCTCTATGAACAAAAAAAAAAAAATGAAAAACATAAGTTTTACACAATAATCGTCTGAAAAAGGATCCTATATAAAACTTTTTTTTCCAACATTCCTGGGCCGAAAACACGTCAAAGTGCGATTCAAAAGACAGAAAATAAGCTTATGTTAATTAATCTGAGAGAGAGGCAGCGAAACGGAGCTGAATCCACTAAAGGATTCCTTTCAAAAAGGGGAACGATTCGTAATCCTGTTTTAGTTTTACAGTTCATTTCCTTCCAACAGTTTTAAGTCTTTCTGCGCAAACGATCGCGTCATTTAATAGACCCCCATGCATAATAATGTTGTTTCCTTTACTCTGCAAAAAAAAAGCCTCCCATTTCTATCACTTTTCTGTTCGAGATTTACTTTGTCCGGCCAGGTCCGCATGGAGAAGAGGAAAGGGAAGTAGCGAGGACGACGGAGAGAGGGAGAGAAAAAAAATGGCATGGTGGTGTGGGTAAGAGCAACAGCGGCGAATAGCGGAAAAGGTGGGTGGTTGCCGGGAAAAGGAAAAGGGAAGGGGCGGAGGAGGTGAATTTTGGTTACGAAGTAGACGTTAATTCTGTTAGATAGCAGCACGAGCGCGTAAAACGAGGAGCTGGCAGTAGTATGGTGAGGGGAGAGAGGGGAAGACGGTGGACGGTCTGGTAGGGGAAGAGCGGAGTAGGGGAAAGTAGGGGAAGGTCCAGGCAGAGAGAGAGGCTGGGGGCCATTGAAACAGGCGGTCCAGGTCGTCAGTCAGTGGGTTCGCGCGCGGCGGTGCGGTTCGTCTTGACATTTTCTGTGCGGTTCGGGTTCGGAACTTGGGCTCTTCTCCTGAGGGTCGTCGGGTCGTGTATCGTTCCAGCCTCTCTTCCCCTCCCGCCAGGGGGTTGGTTGGCAAGTGCGGACATCTGTACAGTGACCCGGGGTTCACCGGCTGCGGTTAAAAAAATATATTTAGAAAAAAAAGGGCGGGACTGTCCCGTGCACCGGTCCTCGTTCTGTCGTTAATTGCTGGTGAGTCTCATCGACTTTACCCTCAGTCACCCTTGTGTCCGTCCAGAGCTTGGAGTGAGTTCTATTTCACATCAACAGGTCCACGATATGCCGATAAAGGCGTTTCTGCGTGGATAACAGAGCGTGTGTGATCTTTATTCCTTTAAAGTTCAATTTTGCGAGGATCCTAAACGGCCCATTCTACTGTGAGTATAATGTTTTTGTGTCAAATTTACTAGTGTCTCCCCCACAATTTATAGCTGAAAGAATTTTTTTTTTATATCACAAGTTCGGCATACGTGCGAATGTATGTACGTGTTGGAGTGAATGTACTGGAATAACTGTCCACTTAAATGATTTTATACATATATAAAATATATGCCTGATATCTGGAATTAGTGCGTCGAATTTTATCGTATATAACTAGAGATGATGGTTTATCATGGGAAAATTTGACTGTTTGCTGGGTTCAACACACATTCAGCTTATGAAAAGTTTCCTAGCATTCGCCTGTACTTAAAGCTATTAACCTATTTTACTTATCCAATAAGAATCCTGCAATTGTAATAATTGATGCCTTCTATAGGTCTGCGAGAGCTACTTGTGTCAGACGTGCGTCACCAAATCATTAGAGAGGATTATATATCGCGAAAATGTTTTACCCTAACATACCCTTGAAAATGCTGTAGTTCATTACAACAAATATGATTAGGCGATGTTCGTCTCACACAACGTAGCTGTCTGCAAAGCAATAATAGACACAAAGAATATTACAACAGCGGGATTCTTATTGATCAGTCAAATAGGGCAACAGCTCCACATAAAAGCGAAAGCCAGTCATCTTCTGGTACTCTGAACGTGCGTTGAAACCCAGCGAACAGTCAAGTTTGCCCGCGATAAATCATCCTCTCTACAAATCATGCATGACACAAGAAACTACAGCGTTTTCAAGGGTATGTTGGAACAATAAATTTTTGCGATATACCACCACCTCGACGTCAAATCTCCTGGCGTTTACAACCGTGCTGACGTTTCCGCTGGAAATCAACAGGCTGGGCGGATCGCATCCAGGCCGGCGCTCCTGCCAATGAAACGGGCGATTGCGCACAGTTAAAGCTTTCGCGTTCGGATTTTCGCACAGACCGTGAACGTGAATTATGCGGGCACGGGAGAGAGAAGCCATGGCGTGTTTTCACGCATTTCGTCCGGTCATTAATTAGCTCAGCTCGCTGACCGCTGCAATCAAATTTTCGCCCCATTCTCCACAGTCGTCAATTAGTGGGCGTCGGTGCTGATCCCGGAATGCCTGTGTTCTGGACATCTCTTCGCAAGGCTTCGCGTAGCGAATGTTTAGGAATTTCACGCAATCCCTCGCAAAATGGTTGCCCGTTCACGAAAATTTTCTAGGTGCTTTGAATCAGAGCTGAGCGATCAATTTTCGGTGCGAAGAATCTGTGTTATATACCAAGCATGAATATGTTATCACTGGGGCACATACAACTTAATTTTTACTGTGCCTTTAATTTATATTTAAATTGTAATTTCTTTCTTGCTCCTATATGAATATTTAACCATTACCTAAGACAATCGAGCTCTTGGAAGTTACACAATTTTACAAAATGATAATGACTTACACAAATAATGAAAATTTTGGTTATACTTCCCTTTATATGTGGCACCAGGAAGACTTATTTTACTGCTGCTCAAAATTTTATCGTATATATATATATTCACACACATCATACACACCTTTTTTAATAGTTGGCGAAATCAAACAAAAGCCTCCTGAAACACGCGCATCTGTACGACTCTCTTAATAGGCAGCTGAAATTAAGTGGGGTGAAGAGATTTTGTCCGGTACTCAACATATAGGTCTTTAGTGCTGGTGAGGGGTGACGCGATTTGAGTATGGAGCAGTGAAGGAATGAAGGAGCGGAGGAAACGAAAGACCCCAAGAAAACTCGCTGACCGGCGGTTTCGTCCAGCACGATTCCCACATGCGAATATCCAGGTACCGATTCCATCGGGAATTCAACCCAAATAGACCTTGGTGGGAGGCGAGCGCTCTAGCCACTACGCAAACCCAGGCCTCATCTAAAATAAAGAGTTTTATTAAAAGGAATAGTGTAAGATATAAATTATAACTCTTAACTCTAGGAAATAATTCACTTACCCAAATGACAAAATTTCTTCGCTGAACCAATATTGGAATTAACGCCGAAGGTAAAATTATAAATAGTTGTATAATGTTAGAGGTTTCTTTAATACTTATCCGTAGAGACTGGAAAAATGTGCGACTTCATGGACTTGAAGGCTAGCCTGCAATAATATTTGTGAACTGAAGCAGACAGCAGATGCTCATTAGCTGCTTGCTGTTAAAGTGATATATGTCTATATTAGTTACATTTCCATTATTGGCTCAGAGACTTTCAGGTGGTGTCAAATAAGTCAAAGGCCAATTACGAAGGTGACGCAAACGTACAATTGATGGAATTCTAGCTTGTGTCGAAATGAAAACGCGAATTTTTCGTGTCTCTATTTATCCGCCGTATTTAAAATTCTTTGAATCCAGAAAACCGTTCTTCTGTACCACCCTCAGATAGACAAGTTTAAATAAATCATGAAATTTCATGGCTTTATTCAATACGAAACACTTTTTGCCATCAGTCGGCACTTTAGACTAACGTAACGAAGTTTTCCGATCAATAGTTATCCTAAGCGTGCACAGATAAGTAACAATAATATACATTTTTATATTTAACCTATCATTTGATTTTTTTTTTAAATTTTTAAAACCTGTTTCTGTTTGTTGAACCGAGCCGAACATGCAAACACAGTACAATGATCATACGCCGACGTGCCAGACGTTAATTATAAACATAGAGGGCCAGGAATAATTAATCCGTGTTGCCTCTACTACATACATTTTTAACAACTACAAGTAGAGGACATACATATTTTAAAATGCAGTGTATTTTAATCGTGCTATTTTTATGTGATGGCTTTACGAGCAGTTAGAGCTAAAGTAATGCAGATAGTAGGAACAGATGCTTCGACAACGAGGGGATCAAATACGGTACAATAATCTCAAATAATAAGGTAATGAGAGGGAAATGGACATTGCCTATGTCAAAAACAATCCCAGCATTCGGCTGGGGTGATTTCGAATAACCATGGAAAAACGAAATTGGGTTGCCCGAATCGGTAATAATACCCGCGAGTTTTCGCGAATACGAGTTCAAAGTGTTACCTTTCCGCCCCTTCACTCGGTAACCCAACATCTTGCTACGTACACTTGAGGTAATAGTTTTTTTTTACGTTTTGAATTTATGACTTAAAAGAAAGCATTTTCACCTTCGAGGCTTACGTTGACTCTCGAGCTCGTGTAAATTTATACTTTAAGGGTAAGCTTTGTTCTTCCCTTTGATGTATGTTTATGTCATTTATGGCACCTATTTCGCTCAGGTCTATAGGGCTATAAGGTGTCTAGGTACTAAAGCCTAGTCTATATTTGCACAAGAAGATTCACTCTTTATTGTTCACCGCAATTAGCACCGCGTTAACGGCCGCTGAGTAAGCTAGCTGGAACACACAACTTGTAAACTTCCATGTTAACTATTGCCATATACGAACTGTTTTATTTATCACTAGCTGTGCCCGCGACTTCGTCCGCGTGGAATAGTGTGTTTGTCACAATGTTTTCTCTAAATGTACTCCTGCAATTTTAAGTGTCTGTCCCTGATATATATATATATATATATAATATATATTATATAATATATATCAGGGACAGACACTTAATATATGTGTATATATATATATATATATATATATATATATATATATATATATATATATATATATATATATACCAGGTCCACTTACGCTAACGCTAACTCTCAGTTTGAACTATATTTTACTTTTGACCATAAATTATTATTATTATTTTACACCCAACTTGTACAAACTTCGAATGTCAACAATATCAATATCAACAATGACGATAGTTCCATACAACTTTTCATCCCCCCTTTTAACCCCTTACAACCCTTTTTTCGCATTAAAAAGTAGCCTATGTTCTTCCTCAGGCTCTAGACTATCTGTATACCAAATTTCATTTAAATCGGTTCTGTAGTTTTGGCGTGAAAGCGAGACAGACAGAGAGACAGAGTTACTTTCGCATTTATAATATTAGTTAGGATTATCTCTCTATTAGTTAGGATTATCTCTCATGAACTAGACAAATGTGAACTGACAATGTACTGTTAACGTTATATAGCCGGTTTAGAGCTGTTTTAATACTGTAAAAACAGTTTGTGGTCCCTCAGGATTGAATACTTAGGTGAACGAGTGACAGAATGTCGCTTCGTCGTTATTGTACTTACTTAGCCGGTGCTTCTATTAAACATATAATAACGCAAAGCTGTGAAAGTGTTATTTTAACAATACAGTGTTAGTTTACTGTCCTTGATGAGGGACACGGCTAATTTAATGAAATTATCAAAATTTAAAATTTTTTTTTCTACAGATAGGTAAATAGACATGTGCAAGATATTTTCATGCATAACAGACTTCCGTTATCATCGGACTTTTTAATGATTTATTGTTCACAATGTTTTAATATTTTTGTGGTGGTATAGTCGTACGGATTTTACGAAAAATAGAAGGAGGAAGTATAAAAAATGTGGAAACAGATTATAAGCAATACCTAAAAGTATAACGAAGTCTTAACACGCAAAACAACCCTATCATTGAATTTCGAATTTCAGCATCTTGCTGCTACGTCTCTTAAAATTTAAAAGGGGGGTTTTAATTTATCATACAATAACACACAATATTTTCCCTGGTTGGATATTTTGTTCTACCAGAAATATGATGGCATTCAAGTAAACATCGACTGCTTGTTGGATCGCGCATAAAATTATTGACTCTTGTGCAGTCTTTGCACGGTGGGCTGCTAGGAAACATTGTGGCTAATACTTTAAGAGTGCGTGGTAGATAAATAAATGCTGAAAACATCAATTGATTTCTACGCATTTTTCGAAGCCAATATGGGTAAAATGCTCAATGACAATCCTAGATAATGGTATTTGCCAACTTTATGAGTAAATATTTATCCAGAATAACTAATTCTTTACGCGTGATCTCTTGTGCCGCAGTTCAATGCACAAGGTTCCGGAGTCAGAGATTGTGCCTCAGGCGTTCGTAACACTGGGAACAATTTTGTTGAAAACGTTGGCTAAAACATATAGTATATCAGAGGCATCCCCCATTTGACTGTGCCAATCAGAACAAGGCTACTGCGTCACCCACTACACACCCATGGACGCTGAGAGTCAAAAACATATCCAATCACTATCCACGATGCACAGCTGTAGATCCGAACATACGGCATTGAAATATCTTTTGGAAATATTTATCGCTAAAAATCATTGGTTCTAATTATAACATGTCCATATGTGAAGTTCTTCCGTCGTTATTGGCGTGTCCAAATCTGACTGAGCCAATTATAACTGTGGTGCGCCGCACATTAATACTTGTGATTCGTCTTTATGCAATCTTCTGGTCCCTGCAAGTTAAGGCGCCCGCCAGGTGAAGGGCGTGTTTGTGTGAGGCGAAAATCGATGAGGCGCTATGAGCGACGCGAGCCGGCACACGTATTGTGATATCGCTTCTACGGTTAAAATCGTAAACGCGCGCGCAATGTTCCTACCGCAATATTCTTACTGTGCGATTTTAAGGGCTTGTTCCCGAGTTTTTTTTCAGACTGGTGCCAATAACTCAAATATTTTGAAAAAAATTTGAGTCAATGTGCAATCATACGACGCATTTTTTAAAAAAATAATGTACCATTGACCAGCAAAAAAAATAATTTCCTTCATTTTTGGTTATTTTCACGACAAAAACGCGGTACTTTGGGTAACGATATCTAAAAAACCGTTCAGTATAATTCTACAAAAAAATTCAGCTATAAATTATAACATATAAGTGTCAAAACTGTGCGGCGAAATTTTGATATGAGTATTAGGTAGCAATAAAAAAATATTTTCGAAATCACTGCAAAACTCCGTAACAAGGCCTTAAGGTTGTTCAAGTGGGGAAAAAACATAATTTTATATTTGTATGAAATAGTGTTAGTTTTGTACACATTACTTGAGAGTACATATACCTCTAACGGAAAAAAATTAGCTCATCTAGTTTTCCCGTAATGGCACTTCAAAGTCAAAATTTGCGTATTTTTACT
>PNEQ01009180.1:6990-99214 GCA_003012365.1 Medauroidea extradentata | reverse complement strand
AAAAAAAAAAAAAAAAAAAAAAAAAAAAAAAAAAAAAAAAAAAAAAAAAAAAAGAATTGGCCAAATTGGTCCAGGCGTTGTTGAGTTATGCGCTTACCAACACATTTTGCGATTCATTTTTATATTATAGAATAGTTGCCTACAGTTAACTATTAAAGTAGAGCTGGCCGCCGTTTACCCGTCATTGGTTGAGATTCTGTAAGTTCGCATCATATTTGGGTCAATGGGATAAAGACAAAAATTTATGTCCAATTTGTTTACCAGGATATTGTGAGAATGATAGGTTTCCGCTGCACCTCGTTTCAGAATTTCTTCAGCACTGGACAACAATGTACAAAAGTAATGTGGGTGTTCTACACGCGAGAACCGGAACAAACCTGACTTGATTTGCTGCCTTCTAGCCTTGGTTTCTTGTAACAATTTATTATTACGTGTATAATTCCGTCACACAAAAGTGCACACACACACACACACACACACACACACACATATATATATATATATATATATATATATATATATATATATGCAGGGTGTCATGTAATTCGTGGATACGGACTGCACCACGTGAATAAGTGACTAAAACTGAGCAGAAAATACTCTTTGGCAAAAAGTCGCTAGTCCCTTAGTTTGCGAGCAAAATGACATGGCAGTGCGGACAACCTACCCTTCATTCCTGCAAACGGACATTTTGTATCTATCTCGTAAACTAAGGGACTAGCGACTTTTTACCCAAGTGTATATTCTGCTCAGTTGTAGTCACTTATTCGCGTGGTGCAGTCCGTATCCGCGAATTACATGACATCCTGTATATACAAGTCAGATATCTTCGCGGGCTCACGCACAACTCAATAAAAATTCACTGCACTCGGGGATAAACTACGAACTCGTACGTTGCAGACAGACGTTTATTTGTATGTACAGGTTGACCACAAACTGCCGTATAATAAGCACACCACGTCAATCCCGGGATAAATTAAATACGAAAATGTTGGTGGAAAAATTTAACACAATGACATTTTACGTGCACGATGTGGCAACATAGCACGTAGTTAGTTCCATCTTGCGTTTCACAGATATGTGACTACAACCGTGTTGACCATTATTATGGGCGTGGGTCCAAACTCCGAGCAGTCCAAACATGATTTTGCGTTTATTTGACGTAACGTGCGCGCGCGCACACACACACAATAATAATAATAATAATAATAATAATAATAATAATAATAATAATAATAATAATAATAATAATAACTGGTCGGGAAGTGCCAGAGGGAACTTTCCCCATGCAGTGTTGCCACATTGTGCGCGTAAAATGTCGTTATACAATATTTAACTATTGACATTTTCTTCTTCGAGTCGGCCCAGGACTTGAGTTGAGTTCTTATCATACAGCTATTTCTGGACATATCTGTATACAAAAATATTTTGTTAAGAGCTCAATTCTGGATCTGGATTACAACTACCACCCTACATTAGTGTTCATTATAATTGCTGTGTATATTTGTTGGATTTTTTATGTATGTTTCGAACTCTTGTTTCCTTTGCGCGTTCTTTTCAGACTAATTAAACGCAGCAGCTCATTTGCTTTCTCGTAGATCGTTGGGACCAGACTTTGTTTTCCAGCAAACTCCAAACTCTCCGCACCTCCCCCTCTCCTGTACTTGATAGCTAAGTGTAGAATATGGTGGTCGTCTGGATGTTTTGCGCGCACGAGGCTGTAAGTTGTAAGTACGACACAACATGAGCATGAAGCTAGTCACTAGGCGCGAATCACTGAGCTAGCATGCAGCTTTCTCGTCGGCAATTACCTCCATGAGACAACCAGAGTTGATCCTATAATTTTATGCTGTAAAATTGAAGGTAAACGCGTAATGTACACTCTTAAACCTTCTAAAACATTCTTCGCCAAGATTTTCGTACCAAAAACAGAACCACAACAACACTCATCGTCGCACCTTAAATGTGTTCTAGTGCGATAGAATAAACATTTTATATTTTCATGAACTATTGTAAGTTTTGTAGACGATACTTGTGAGTACATTTTACTCTTACGAAACAATTTTTTGCTCTCATAGTTTTCTCATAACGGGGTGTCAAAGTCAAAATTTACTTGTTCGTCTGCCATGAAAATTGTGAGAACCAACTAACCTACTTAAACAAAATAATTCACTGTAAATATACATCCCATAAACTACGCATTAAAACATTAACTCACAACGTAATATTTTGAATTTTTTTTTTTAAATCACAGAAATACAGAAAAAAGTTGCAAATTCAGCAATTATTTAAAAATACAAAAACCGTTTGCGGGATTTTTCCAAATGTTTTATTACTTAGTCCATAGTATGTTATTTCACTGTGAATTATTTCACGTTCGTAAGTGGCAACAAAACATGCAAAGTTTGACTTTGACGCACCGTTATGAGAAAACTACGCCAGAAAATATTGTTTCGTAAGAGGAAACTGCTCTCACAAGTACCGTCTACCAAACTAACACTATATCATATAAACATAAAATTATGAATTTATCGCACTTGAACACCCTTAAGAGTAGTTGTAACTAGAATCATGGATATTTTGCGAAGTATCGTGGAAAACTACTGTCTGTAAAACTGTCTATTCCACAAGCGAATGCTCTTTTCTGACAGTTATGTCGGCATTATTCTGTGTTTCTGTTGCACGTCACAATTTGTTTACCACTGTTACGCGAAATATCAGAATCGTTTCACGTCCATTTGCTAGCTAAAAAAACGGATTGAATGTTCCACAAAAATTTAATTAGCTTCTTAAATTGTATTTTTCAGCTGACCAAAACAGTACTCGTTTCAAGTTAGAAACAAAATCTCCATTCACCAGGGAGTCATTGACGACATAGATAGGAGTGACGGCAGCGGGCAACTGGCACAGAATAACTAAACCTTACTATTTCCACCCCAATAAATGTATCATAAAATATTCACAACTACACTGATATCCACTCAACCCAGTATCTTGTCCATTAGTTAGCGAAGTCCACCCTTCTGCATGAACCGCCTGGTCCAGTTCATTGATGTTTGGTCCTCGTCTAAGATTAACAACTTGCTTCCTGGTACTGAGATCTATATTGATCGAGTGTAAAACCTGACCCCAGCACTGGCTCCTGGAAACACAGGCCATCAGAGATACCAGCTCAGCTCTATCGCACCACCGCAAGGTTTCTCATCCAACAACCTTAATTTATTCTACATATTACATTTAGTTTAAATGGTCTACTGTAGCACTCGCCAATGTTAAATTCGGCTGAAATTAGTATATTATTTTCTGATTTTCGGAAAGAGATTAATTTCTTTACAGCGGGAAGTATTTCACCACAAAGCCGACCAAAATAGTTTAAATATAATTACTTGTATTTCAATAACAATATCCGCATATCAAATGTTTTAAATTGTTTAAATAATAAAAATGTAGGATAATAACCTCAAATAAATGCACGGTAGCCGTTTTAAAAAAGCAAAATATTAAACATTAAAAGCATATACGTTAACATCCCCTTCCATAGAATTACTTATCTTCCAAATTTGGTGGAAATCGGTAAATAAGTTTTCGAGATACGCTTTAATATCTTTAATTCTTCACATAGCTTTGTTGAACAAAACTACATCAAAAAAATATATATATATTTCATGCAATAGTTTTAATGCGTGGCTGATAATATTCCCATACACACTCTGAGTAGTATGTCAAGCAGACATTATATATCCCCTAAATTAGTCGGTGAGTCCAGTATAGTAGCAATTGCAATCAAACCTGAAAGGAAAACCTATATGTTTAAATAATAGCGTAATTGATTTGAAAAAAAATCAGTGTTAACTATAAGTTGAAATTGGCAGGAATCAGTGCATTAGTAAAAACCACACTAACACAGCTATTCTGAATTCTAAACTGATAAAGCAACTGTTCGATGCTGCTGTATACGCTTTAAGCACATAGTTCTACGAATCATTCAGTTTTCAATATTTCTACCTCCTTGGACGATAAAACAAACTGTAAGCCAGAAATAAAAATGTAGTTAACTAGTATCTATATAGACTCGGTACAGTGCAAGTGAATTAACAGCCATTAAAACACAGCAAATTAAAAATATGTTTACATTTCTGAAGGCTTATTAAACTTGAAAATATTTATTAAGCGAAAACTTTAATTCACAGTTCTTCAACGGCGGCTTGTAGGTGTGCGACATAACGTGCGTAACCGTACCGCTCGATTGCTGTCAATTAATTTGCGAGGGTCCGGCCTTGCGTAAGGGTTGGGAGGGTGTCATCCCGCCCCTAGGTGGCCGTACGCCTAACCCTTCCCCCTTCCTGCTGCCATCGTCGCAAATTAATTTTCCCCGCCGAAGTGAAACAAAGCAATCGCGAAAACACGCGCATGCGCGGGCGATCACACACGACGGCTGGCTCCGGCCGTGGGTGCGTCCCGTTGTCAAGGTTCATTTGCTACCCCTTCCCCCTCTACTCGCAAAACTTCACCCCCCCCCCTTACCATCCTTCGGGGTCTGGCGCCCGCGCGTGCAACTAACGACTCCGACCGGCAATAATTTAATTTCGCTAAATTAATGGGTCTCTGTTCGCGGTCGCCGCCCGTTTGCGAATGCTTTGCTGCACCCCTCCCCCTCCCACACCCCTTCACCCCTTTCCACACGGCATCGTTCGACCCCTCACCCCCCTCCACGAACACACTGGCTCATACCATCCCCACCCGCGGTATTAATTAGCGCACGCTGATGGTTTGCGAGGGGCCAACATGCAAACTGGAAAATGAAGGGAGGGGGGGGTTAGAAAAATATATGTACGGCTCCGCCCTGTGAGATTCGCATTTGTCGAATTACGAAATATGTGTGTTTTACATTACATTTCGCGCTCCCACGCATCGCTGGACTTACCGCCACGTTATGTTTGCTTTTTTTTTCTCTCCCATTTTAGTGTTTACGAGCGTAAAATTGAATTTCCGGGTAACAAAGTGCCCCGGCGAAATCCGTTGCGTGGCTTTTAAGTCGACTGTGTGGGAATGCGCGTACTCGATATTCGAAATCAAAATTTGGTTTATTTATAATTTACCAATATGTGCGTTCTTGTTAGCTGTGTTATAATATATTATTATTTTCGGTGGTTTTGTGCTGTATGTATTAGCACACAGTGCCTAAAGTGTACAACTTGCACAGTATGTAGTTCGTGAGCAAAACAAATGTTGTATACATTTGAAATTTTTATTACAATTGTATTTATCTGTGTGTATCAATATTACTTCACGTGTTAAGACACAAAGCGTCTTTGTAGAAGTAAATATAGAACATTAATTAAGGAAAATGTTTTAATTTTCCTTCCATTTTAATGTCACGATGAATAACAGTGTCACGGACTGCGCCAGAACTGTTTAAAACTATATATTTTTTTGTATTTTTTATCTTTCAAAAATTAATCATTTTTTATTTTTAATTCAATATTTGACTTTAAATACAAAAAATGTTCAATGCTGTTTGTAATCATGTCTTGGCGTAACCCGTTACGTTGTTCTTCAGTGTGAATTTTTTCATTTCGATAAGTTGGTTTCCTTTCTTGCATAAGACAGCTTTTTTGCGAATTTCGACTTTAACGTGCTATAATAAATATTAGGGAAGCTAAAAAATATTATCATTACAGTAAAAATTGTCGTTATGTATGCCTACAAAAGAAGCATTATGTCGTACAAATATAAAAATTACTAAAACAATTAAAATTTACAGTGAATCGCCCCCTTAATGTTGCGTGATGCCAGCTTCAGTGTATGTAACGATTTATCGTACAATAAATTTCAAGGTTTGTTTTACAGAGCCTGCAATCTAATAAGAAACATATAAAGATGTTAAAGGGATGAAAACGATTTTCTAAATTTTTGTACGTATGTCTCATACTTCTCGCTATGATAGTAAAATGTTAGTAAAAAGTTAGCTAATACGCAAGTCGGCTCTTGGCGGGTCAGAAGCAATATTTTTGGTCGGACATGTGGTTTATTTATTTAAATGGTGTTTCGGACCAATGTGTACGGCATGTGTATTTCTTCTACGCGCAATACACGTTAAAAGTCTTGAGATCTTGTAAAAAAACAACTAACAAAGAAACACCGAGACATTAATGTTTATGAGACCTATAAATGTTGCTGCAAAAACATTTCGAAGTGAATACTAATTTAGTGAGTAAATAATTAAATGTCGTGTTCTATATCCATTCACTGTACATGATTTATGTAATATGACGTCATAAAACACAAGGTACTTAACACAATATTTGGCGGAAGTAGCTCAGAAAGCATTGAGCTGCAGCATCAAAAGAAAATTTAAACCTAAATACTGCAGTTAAATATGTAAAAAAATAACATTAACATATAATTTTAAAAATAAGCAGCAGTTGTATTTATTGAAATCATTGTAGTTAAATTTTCTGAGAACTTAGTATTATTTTTTTATGTTACACACTAACTATAGGAAAAAAGTAATGAAAGGTGAAAAATAATGTAACAGAGTTTCAAGTTTAGACCGCAGCAAACGCAAGCCGTGAAAAAACGACGAGCCACCATAAAAATGAAAACAGCCGTTACCTATATATAACATTTACTTTTCTGCCTTGTACTTGTGTTGACCTCTATGGTAGTCCAACCTGCTATCATATATGCACAGTGGCACACGATGCCCGTGTTTCCTGGCGGTCATCCATACAAGCACTAACCACGCTAGAAGATATTTTACTTCAGCGATCAGATAACCACTAGAGTATTAAGACACGGTACAGGCTGATTACGTAGAACCTGTTTTCACTAAGCGCCGCGGCCGTAGCTGTTTTCATATCTGTTATATGTGTCATATTACTAAACGAAATTATTTTAGCATAAAATTATTTATATTGTATTCATATGTTTCCTTGTACTTTTATGTTGATTTATTTTTTATACATTTTAAATTTCATGCAATCAACTCATTATATAGGCTACGTCGAAAATCTTATATCAGATAGTAATTTCTTGTAATTGCATACCAACAGTTACAGTGAAAATACAAAACATTACACCAGTAAATCTTCAGACGAAAATGTTCCACTTAGAAACCAGACCATTATACGCATTCGGACGAAACACCTGTACGCTTCACTTACGACGCAGTGTTGCCAAGATTTGGTATACCTTATTCTCGACCTGAGGTACTTTAAGCATCGTGTGTGTAAAATATTCTAATTTTATGGGACACAGTCAAATGAAAGATGGTTTTAAGACGCACACGAATATATCAAGCTTAGAGTAGGGGGTTATGTCTGTGTGTATATATATATATATATATATATATATATATATAATTTATTTATATTTATTTATTTATATACATATATATTTATATTTATTTATATTTATACATATATATTTATTTATATACACACACAAGGTCTCCCTTAGTAAAATGATACAGTACGCTTAGGGTCGCTGAGTCTGGGAAGTACTCGTAAATTGATCCGCAGTGTATGTATTTGAGGGTCCCAAATTGAGTTAAAATAGCATTATAAATGGCAATCTCTTCGAATATGGGTGACTCATGTGATTATGGAACAAGCCGGGAATTAAAGAACAAAGGAAACTGCAGTTTCCTGTTATATTCCGAGTATCTTTGGTATCGCCACATTGGAGTCAACATGTGAGATCATGGGAGAGACCCCGACCGGACATAATCTCGGAGCGATGAGATCGATACACGTCGCTGCTCGTCGCACTGGTAGCTCGGCCCACTCTACACGTTATTTGACTTGCTACTGCGATCTTTTGTTATTTCTACGCAGATTGCGATCCTCAAAGACCACAACTTGTGGGTCAATTTACAGGCACTACCCAGCCTCTGCGACCCTAAGTGTACTGTATCATTTTACTCGTCTTCGTATCCCCTACAACGTGACGAAGAGCTTTAAACGTTAATCAGGGACACCTGTATATACACACATACATATTTCTTAATTAACGCAGTCTTAGTATTTACACTAATATTAAATGCTGTCGTCAGGGACACCTGTAGGCCCTATATACACACATACATATTTCTTAATTAACGCAGTCTTATTTACACTAATATTAAATGCTGTCGTCAGGGACATCCTGTATATACACATTTCTTAACTAACGGAGTCGTAGTATTTAAGCAAATATTAAATGCTGTCATCATAATTGTACACTCATTAATACATATTATAGAGTTTCGCAGAATTGAAGTAAATAACTGCAAAGGAGACGAGACACATAAAAGTGAAGTACTCAAAGGACTTAACAACTCAAAGAGGTTAAAAACAATTGTAATAGTTGTTAATAACTTCCTATTTCCTTTTGGAGACAAATTCGTCGAGCATACCGTCGCGATAATTTCATACTATTGGCCTTTTCTCTTCCTGCAAAGATTGTTTGTTCACAGGCATTCTAATGGTTGATGTAAGCTGCCATATTTAGTATTTTCGTCAGTCACATGTTCTCTGTTAGTCTTTCTTAAGTCATTTTTGTTTTAATGCTTATGAAAAGTTAACTCCCAATGTCTCCCCCCCGCATATAACCATCTGAATTTACAAGGTATCTGATAACATCGTTGTGTGATTGTATTTCGTATGTGGTTTTATGTACATTGGTTTTCTCTCTTTTACTGTAAATTGAGACTAAGAATCAGTTCTTGAGCTGATTGGTTTCCCAAGTTTTATCCTACGTTTCTGAAGGAGAGGTAGGCTTAAAGACCATTTCTCCATCTGTATCAATGAATCAGTATGATTGTAACCCTTGATAGCTGTACACCCAAAAAAGTTAATTCCACTTAACGCGTATTTTCAAATTTGTGGCTATTTTTGGCACAGTCAAATCGTTGGAACCGTAAAACTATTTCGAACCAAATTTGGTATTTTAAGAGTTTGTCATTAAAATATTTGATATATAATGGCGTCGTCGTTTAGTACCGTCATTTCGAAATATAACACTACGTAAAATATTAAAGCTTATAAGACACACGCCTAAAACTATTCAGTCGATTCCAGCCCAATTCTGCATGTTATACTTAACTATACTTTGCCACGGTAGCGTGCGATTGAAATCGTTACAACACTGGCTGTGTGTAAAAGTTAGAAGAATTGGCTCTTACTACTGAGCCATTTTATCAATTTAACAAAACTTGGTATGCCAAAAGTACCAACATCAAAAAACATATTTTAAGATAATACACTGTTTTTGGCAACTAATTTGTAACGGAGCACAATATATTATTAAACGTTTATGTTATCTCTCGTAAACCAAAACAAACGGTTAGTCGTTATCTTGGCACACTGTTAATATTATGATAACTAGGGAAGGGAATATTTCACTATTTCATGAACCCGCGTGTTAGAATACATTTTTTATGTATAACCAAGCGCCGATAATTGTCAGCTACCACTCACTAGCAGACAATGAACGAATATACGCGTCCTCAGTACGTAAAGAGACAGTGGTTTCTTACGTGCGAAAAATTGAACTCGGGACATTTTCCATTCCTTAATGATAACCCTTGAAACCGGATAAGTTTAAAGTAAGTCCCTTGAAACCGGATATGTTTAAAGTTAAGTCAACGACTGGTTTTCGCAGAGATAACTTCAAGGAGTTCAGTCGTCAAATAAATTTTACAACAGCCTGTACATAAATGAATAACTGTGATATTGACCAAATAAAGTGTTACCATGCTGTTAGAGGTGTTAGAAATGTTTGTCAGTAGCCTACATCACAAAGTTTAAGTACTCGATACGTTCCCTTAACACTTTGATGGCTCTACACATTTTCTAGATATTGGGACTAGATAGAAGTGAGTTGCATAAATGCACTAGTGCACAGATACCAGCATCACCGGCATCGGTATGTGCACTTACCAGTGTCGTATTGATCCACGCCATAAGTTATCTAGTTGACTGGGTTCTAACCAAAGCTCAGCTATTTGTGTAACATTCTTTATAGGCAATAGTATTCATTTCAGTATTAACTGAATTTGTGTCTATTGTTACACACGAAAAAATGTTGTAATGGCTGTAAAATTCATATAATTGATAATTGACTCTGACGAAGTAAATTTAACATTATATTTATGTATGCGTTTTTTTTTTACAGGCAGAGAAACTTTCAAACAGAACGTCGGGTGTTAGATGGAAACTTCTGGGTAGTTGAGATTTTCAACGATCCCGTAAACCGTCTCATAAACATGCTTATTTGCATTAGTGTTATGTTTTAAAATTGTCGAATAAAATTTGAAGTATACCATAAACGTCACTGTCCAAAACAAATAAAGCGTTTCTATTAAACAATTAAGTACATATGCGTATGAATTTACTTGTAAACATTTCTCGGTTTGGTAAGTTAACGCTCTTTAGTAATGTTAAGAAGTTTAACATCTGCAAAATTTATATTTAGTTAGCGACTACTCACCGCGAATTACTACCCGTGTGTCTACTTAATCACTGTTCCATTTATTCAACTCGAACCGAAAGGTATATTAATTTTTAAATAAATGGTGTATCCGTCTGTCAAATGTATATAAAATTTAGCTCTGTTCTTATAAATACAAATATATCAATACATAATTTATCAGTTCCCTATGCCAACGAGCTGTTAGCAACACGTTATATGTTTCTACTACAACCCGCGCGAGCCATTAACTAAATGTTCCACTATGATTTTAGTCTCTACTTTACTATCCGAAACGTTCAATGTGTTTCTAGCACGTTCCGAGTTTTAACTGCCCGCCACCTTAGAGCCAAAAGTAATCTCTTACAAATTTCTAAATGAACTGTTGGCAGTTTGCAGACCTGGCACCTCGTGACTGCATCAATTGATGAAAAAACGTCTATATATCACGAGACGCTATCAGCTGTCAACCCTAGCCGGAGGAGGGGGGCGCGGCGGTCGAGGTGTTAGACCTCTCGCCTCCCACCTAGGTGACAAGGGCGGGGTACCCGGAATTTTGCATGTGGGAATCGTGACGGACGATGCCGCTGGTCGGCGGGTTTTCTCGGGGATCTCCCGTTTCCCTAGTCCCTTCATTCCGGCGCTGCTCCACGCTCACATCATGTCACCCCTCACCAGCGCTAAGGACCTCGATGTTGAGTGCTGACCAAAATCTCTTTCCCAAGACAGGGGTCAACGAATCATCGCGCTCTGGAATCCTTGGTTACAGCTTTGTATGAGGTTCCTGCGAACCCACAAATTTTTCCTTGCAGAAGTTATTCGTTAACATGTAAGATTGGGTGATGTACGTCTGACACAACGTAGATGTCTGCAGACCAATAATAGGAATCACATATAACAGTCCCTGGCAAATAAACATCACAAAATGCCCACCAATAAAACACAGAAGGAAACAGAAGTTGGCACATTAATAACCACACAAAACAAGAGGAAACTGTTGTAAACAAACCATAAAAAAGTGGAAGCAAAGCACGATTAAATCAAGAAAGGGCTACCATACGCACGGGCAAAGAAAAAAATAATTTTTAATAAATAAATAGGCTCTCTCGCCAAAATAAACAATTGACACCAGAAGAAAATATATTAAATGAGAATTCTGAAGATTGTGGTTGCTCAAAATAATTATTTAATATTCATTCTAATATTAAATATTTCGTTTTGTTTTTTTTCCTTCCAAATAAAATTCACACACAACTATTGACATCGACCAATAGTCCATTGGTACTGCAATTGTAATTAAATTATTAAAGCCCAAATCTTGCAGGCAAAGTTAAATGTAAACAGTAAATTAATATGACATTAATTCTTTTTTACAAGAAATATCAAAACAAATGCTTTTTCTGTAGGATAAATAAATACCGTACGTCCGAATCAATGACGTTATAAATTAATAAAAAACTAATTACAAGTAAATTAGATACATCCATTAGGCCTTATAAAATTTTTAATGACTATAAAAATCAAATTAATTATTAAATTCAAATTAGTTATTAAAAAAGTACAAAACATGACATTGGAAAAAGAGGTAAGTGTGACAGCCTAGGTTAAAATACAAATTTAAACACGCTCTATCAGTTCAAAGTCCCGCAGCAGAAGAGTACAGAATGCTGGAATGACTTCATATTTCCCAGTTACAGCGGCGAAACAAAGAAGGCGAAAAGGTGAAGAAAGACCCCAAAATAGGTCAGAATGACTGCACATCTGTAGTTGAGACTACAGGTCAGCTCGTCAATGGGCCATCATGAGAATAGTCCAGGACGTGAATCGGCTGAGACGTGAATAGGCCGAGACGTGGACCCTCACTACACAGAAACTACCAAAAAAAATTACAGAAAATGAAATTTAAATAGAACATAAAACCTCTCGTAAGAAGATCACTCACCAGATGAGGGCGCAGAGAATTACTTGTCGGAATTACAGACGAAACAACCACAATAAATATTTTTTTAAATTTAGCACTACAGTTTTTTACTACATCAAAATATTGATTAGCTACATTATATAAAAAAAAGTAAATAATGGCAACTCAAGTGCCAAGATCTGCCAAAAAGGCAGGAACTCCAAGAACACTCATCTTGACAATGTGGTGGTTGACGGCAAAGTCTTAAGAAATGCAACAGAAGAAGTAGCAGAAACGTGGAACAAACGAGCATCGAAAATGATCAGCAACTGTACCAACATCGGCAAAGTGCTTATCGAAGCACGGTAGCATGCGACAATCACGTGATCAGAATCGCTAAATTGCTTCGAAATCACGCGGCGAAATACTGGAATCACGCGCTGCAACGGCAGCAGCACGTGAAATGAAGACGGAGGTACAACAGAACAACGGACAGAGGAATTAAAAAAACACCAGCTTACATCCTACTAAAAAAGAAACACTGTAGCGCACCTAGGGTCGGCTCGAACTAATGTAACAAGAAAGAATAGCTGTAATTGAAAGAGAACTTTCTGAAATATATTTAATAAATTAAAATTCCTGAATAACGGTAATTATTGTTATTATAAATTAAACAAGTTAATAATAATACAAAAAATTCATTAGCCTGAATTTAGGAAATATAAATAAAAACATTTAATGTGTTTATTATATAAGGCGTGTCGTATTTGATACGGCACACTACGAACAAACGAAAGCCTGTCATCTTTTCATAAGCTGGACGTGCGTTGAAACCCAGCAAATAGTAAAGTTTTCCCGCGATGAACCATCATTTCTAGTTTTAATACAAGAAAGTTTACCGGTATATCAGATATACGTGTGTTTGAACCCATGTCGCCAAAATGGCAATTTGATATTGTGTACCGAATTTGATTTGCTCTCATTTCATTGCATTGATAAGTAGGTATTTTCTGTGAATAAAATACTGAATGTCTTTATACTTTACCGTAGAGACCCCAAACTGCCCGGAGCATTTGCCAAATGTGCATATTAGGTAGAATATTCCGGCACTGTTATACAGGGGGGGGGGTTAAATATTGCTTTTTATGGGCGCAACGCAAAAGTTGCACCGGTGTTGCGTCTGGTTGGGCTATAGTGGAATTAAATACGCTCACGCGGAAGTATTAAAGGTAACGTAATGGGTACAAGCTGGTTATGCGCCAATCAAATACTTCCGTACAGGTACAGTTGACTTGTTCGCGCATGCGCATAAAAAAAACATAAGGTTCCACTCAGTTCCAGCTGTGAATATAGCTGCAAGTAAAGTCCCGTTTTGCCTACTCATTTCTTGGGGTAAGGTGAGCACTAAAGGTTTAACCTTTGAAAAATATCACTAGCTGTTACTGCATATAATTCAACATTAACTTTAGTCTACTCACTGCTTGTATGGTTGACAACAACATTACGCAATATATTCCGTGTATTTTCCTATTTGAATACAACAATACCGAAACAAATCAATCGGAATATGTTAAATTTCATTTTATATAATTAATAAACTTTTTTATCAAACTATATCTACAGGTACCTACCGACTTCACAATTTATCTTACACGTGCAAACACGAAGTGACGCGTCAAGAGAGGTTAGATAAATCTCGTTGTTAGCCATTACGTGCGGACGTATACGAATTGGCAGAGAATAGAACTTTAACAGTGCTTCTTCGAATGTTCACTTTATCCCGAACAACATACTGTATTTAATCGGAGCCGTAAAAAATAGAAGACGCATAATCGCGATGCCGAGCGGAGAGACTTGAGCCACTGTGGCACGGCGAATTCAGCAAGGTTGACTGCACCCCCATACCCCTCGATATAACACAGTACACGCCCCCTCCACCCACCCGCCCACACAAACATCCCGAGGGGTAGAAGTAGGGTGGGACGTGGGAATCACGGAGCCTGCAATCAGGAGTGGCTGGCATCGGACAAGCGGTGGGCCCTCGATGGTCGCACACAGGTGCTCGGTGTCTCATATCGCCCCCCCCCCAACCCCGTGATATGCCTTCAACCCTTCCCTCTTCAGCACACTCGCGAGCGCGCCGGCCGAAACTGCGAGCTGGTTATAGCGGCGTGTAAATAGCAGCGCTGATACTCTCGCACCCGGAGTGCAACCCCTACATGTCACGCTGTTTCCCTGCTGCTGAGTGTCTCAACGCCCAGCTAGGATATCACACATACAAAAAGTCACCCATTTACAATGTGTCCGCCTTCTGACCCACACTTCGCCCTGCACCAGCTTGCTATATATAGAGGAGCATTATGAACACATGCGCAGGTGGACAACGACTATGTACACCATTTGAAAATGACTTACACAGAATGATCCAGAAATAATTTCACAAACTTAGAGGGTGGGTTATTTTCACCAGAACAAGAAAAAAACTCCATACAAACATACGTCTGGATATATTAATGACTGTTTAGTTTAGTGTGTTGCAAGGTAACCGGTAGTAAATATTCGAAATGACGCCACATTCATGCGTCAGATCATTAGGGCCATAAACTTTTCGCGAAAAGAATTTTGCCTCCTTTTGTACTATTGCCTTACCTCTACAGCTGCATCTCTGCTTCATAGTTACTGGCAGCGTGTATTTAGGAAGTGACGTCTCTCATCAGTCTGCGCCAATAAGAACAAGGCTACCACTTCAAGACCCGTGAGTGTTAAAAAGTCTAATCACTGACTATAAAAACAGAACTGCATATGTGCACGTAAGCCACTGAAACAAACTGAGGCAAAATTATTTTAGCGATATGTTCCTGGCCCTACTGATCATGCACTGTTGCACTCTGTCAAATACTCTCACATCAGCATACTTGTATCCGTAACATCATTCTTACCAAACAATTTTTTTATTACTGGTTACCTTGCAACACAATAAACTAAACTTTCATTAATAACTCAAATGCTAAGAATTTTCGGACCTATGTTTACATGGACTTTTTTGTTTCCGTGTTTTTGGTGAAGGAACCCACCCTTCAAGTTTGTACAAGTATTTCTAAAACATCCTGTATAAGAACAACCAGACAGTTATGCTGCTCTTTTGTTACGTTACCAAATTAAATGTGACCATAATACTGACGAGAATACGGGATTATGTACGTTACCGAAAAAAAACCACACAATTTATGTCCGAAAATAAAACACTGGTAGTGACGTCACATGTTATGGCCTGCAATTTGGCGTGGTTTAATGTTGTCACACACAGAGAATGGCTGTCAGCATTTGTCTGGCACCCCTTTGTTTTTAGCGGCTGTTTACGAACGGTAATCATTTTCTTGTATTTTACTGCTTATATTTAGAAACTGTATAATTTTCCACTAGAAATAGCACACACATATTTAACCTGTGGCGTCATTTCAGGCTTTTCTTGGGAGGGGGAAGCAAGATTTTTTTTGGCGACGGTGACCTATTTGCAAACTATTTTTTTAAAATTAAGCATGTGAAAATTAGAAATATTAATAATAAAACTTTGGTTTTATGTGCTTACGTTAGTATTATTTAAATAACAAAATCCAGGGGGGCATTCGCCCCCCCCCCTTGCCTCCCTAAATGATGCCCCTGTATTTAACATATGGCCATGTAATGAAATATCGAACTTTATGATATATAACCTCGACCAATTATACATAAATATGTTTAATAATTTACGTTCTAACCAAAAATGCTCATTAAAAGAAGTTTTCATATTTTGTACGATAAATTCGTACTACTTATATTTACATTTTTAAGCTGGCATTTATCTCGTCATCAGAAATGCCATTGGAGACGTTTATTTACAATTTTACACAAGGAACGGAGGAATTAAGTTAATTATTGTCCGTGTGTTATGTTCATGGTCAATAATATACAAATCCGAAATGCCATTGGAGACGTTTATTTACAATTTTACACAAGGAACGGAGGAATTAAGTTAATTATTGTCCGTGTGTTATGTTCATGGTCAATAATATACAAATCCGAGAATTCACCTGGAGGTATTTCAAGAAACCGTAGACAACCAAAATCAGAATGGCCGGAGCCAGAAATCAAACCCGGACCCACCCAAATGTGATTCCAACGTTTTATCCTTGCGGCACCTAATCGGTGAGATTATTTATTCGTGCACTGAAAGAAAAGCTTATTGGTCACTACAAAATATTATGTCATAATGAACCTTGCCAAACTTTTTTGTGATGACTGCAAAACATTTGTTGTGTCCCCAATAATGTTTTGCAGTGATTGCAAAGAAATTGTAACTACTACAAAAATGTTTGGTGAGGTCCATATTGACAAAACATTTTGTGGCCACCACAAAACAGTTTTTTTCTGTGTACAGCTGTAAAAGACGTAGATATTTGAAAAACTTTAAGAGCTAGTGAGTTTAGTTCAGTATTGAAAAAATATGCCTAAGTGAACAGCGATAAATTATAATGTTTGATTCACGCGGCTCGTTTTCATGTTTCATTAGTTGAAAACCAGTCACTACATTTCAAAACTATTAAATTAATGTAGGTCAGTTCAAAATCAAAAAAATTACAACAAGTGTTATATTCTGTGTTAAAACATATTTATTCTTACCGTGTTATTTTATGTGATTAAATTACAAGTAATTGAAATACTTTAAGTCATAAAGGAAGGGAATCTTTTAACTTCTAATTCCTCTACAGAAGGTTTTCGTTTAAAAGTAATAAAATCTATATTTGTTTGTGTGATTGTCTTGTAAGCGTGTGTATGTACGTTTGTTGGTGGATGGGTCGATGTTTTTGTGGTTCGATTTAGGTATGAAAATTTTGGTACAGAATCTTTTAAAAGGCATAGGCGTGGAAAACACACCGTTATCTTTAATATGATGTCGTAAAATGATAGGGTCACCGCTGAACGCCCCATAGAGGCGTGTTTTCGGCGAGGAGACTGCACGCAAATTCAGTTATTTTTACCTAAAGGCTAGGATTCAAGCGTTATCCGCTTGTTGTATCGTCCTTACTGATTCCGCACTTCTAAGCCTGGTACGCACAATACACGTTCACCCAGGCAGCCATCGTGAGGCGCGTCTCATGAGTGGTGTTGCTTAGGTATGTTTCCAGTGTTCAATGTTATGAACATATTTTCACCGATATTGCTGTTGAAACTGGTAGCGTGGAGAAGTAATAGAAAAAGATCCATAATGCTGTGAAAGAAGATAGGTTACAGTTTCTAAAATCTTCCTTGCACAAACTGGGAGAAAATGATTTTCGAACTAGGATTTCCAAAACTGAACACTCGGAAGTGCTTGTCATCACTTAGGCAAGTCCAGTATAATTGTGTGCGTTCCTTAGCTATCTCAAGTGCGGAAGGCTGCATCAAGAGACGAGGCTAGAACCTTGTCTTTAAATCGGCCATTTTATTTAATTACAACATTGTATATAAATGCACAGTAATCAGGTTTCGTTCATAGAAAACATTTTTTGAAGCTTTATAGCTTGCGAAACCGAAATCTTGTTGTAAATCAAATTAAAACTTTCATATAAACTTTCATATATACATACATATAAATATATCGTGTTGCGAGCCGCGATTATCTTGCGAGCAGGGTAAGACGATACAGTGGCGGCAGAACTAAGGGCCCTCCAAGTGCATTGTACGGCTCGTGTTACCTTTTGTTACACCACGGCAGCATCTGCATGCCGCGACTATCGTGCGAACAGCGTAAGCTGATATGGCGGTGGTAGAATTAAAAGGGATCTCGGCGTGCACTGTGCTGTACCTATGAGATTTTTGTTAAGAGTGGGTGCGTATAGTGTCAATAGTATAATGAACATCGTCGCAAGATATTACCTGTAAATTTACAGTCTGAAGTTGCATGTAGAAAGGCAGTGTAGAGACAAACGGACCATCAAGTAAAACTATTGACGCACTGCGTTTTAAACGTTTATGCTTTTATCGAGCCTGCTGAGGTGTGCGTTGATTGAAATAACTCTCGAATTAATCCAGTGCCTTTATAAACAGCTGGCTAAAACTCTTTGAAACGAGGAACTATGTCATTTTTTATATATAGTATATTTCAACTGCACCTTCTGCAGCCGAGATACAGCTGCTCACATTCTTCGTTTTTAACACATTGTAAGTTTGGCTGTGCCTCTTTTATTTAGATCAATGTCGAGTACAAATTCTAAAGTAATTTCATATTTTGTCTTCTATTCTGTGCACAAAACGGACACACAAATAAAACCACTATTAATTAAGGTATTTCTGAAATTAGATCATAAATTAGAGTGAAATATTCAGAAGCACTTACTTAATGTTTTATTTCAATGTTTATTATACACATACAAACATTTGAGAGCGCGTGTTGAATACTGTACCTTATGCACTGAGTAATCATGAGAAACAACTGGAAGATACTTTCAAAGCACTTACCCTGCAACGATTCTAAGCGAAAATAATGCTTGGAAGTTAATGTCATTCTATGTAGATTTATTAATTAATCTATTGGAGTAATCTGTCTCATGAAAAAAAAAAAGTTATTGGCCATTACAGAAAATAAATTTTTTCAACGATAATAATTACTTGTAGTTTGTTTTACGACCCTTAATAAGCTCTTCTGCTGCAAAACTGATAAGCATCACTTTGAATTTTCCACTAAATACCCTCAACATTTTAAAGATAAATAATCCAAACAAAAATTGAAGACCTCGGGAGTAAATAATGGTAACCATTATTCCTGTAGTTTTCCGCTAAAGTGTAATAAAGTATGTCAAATCTGGACAAAAGCGTTTCATAAATTTCTAATTTATTATGTGATTTAAAATAAATTACCAACGTGTTTTGTAATTACGTATTTCTATTAAATTTAAGGATATAAATTGTTTACATCGGCTGTCTTAGAATTTGGGTTATAATTATTTACCCCCGAGGTCTTCAATTATTCTAATAAATCTTTCGCAAAAATGTTGCTATAGAAATGAATTTTCAAAAGGTAACATTAAATAAATATTTTCTCATAAGTCTTTTTATTGTAAAATGTTACATTTAATTACATATTTTATATAAAAAGTACTAAAACGGGCAAAGTTTTTCAACGTCAAAATATTTCTCAAAATTTCACATAGAATACTGACATTTATCATAACACTACTAAATGTGTTCCAAGTATTCGGATATATAAAGAAAAAATTCTTAAGTTGAAGTCTAAACGGTACTTTCACGACAGCATAGAACTTACAAAAATAACAGCATTTAAATCTTCCATAGTGATAAATATCGGGTGGGGGTTTGACCTCTCAGAATCCCAATATACAAGACTTTACTAACTTGCATGTCAACATTTTGGGCGAATAATCCTCACAGGAAGAGGAATGAGAAATGTTATGTACACACAGGCCCGAAAATCCACCATTACTGCACTGAAGGTCTCATGACTTCCACTGCAGGGCGCGCGAGCTGTGCTACATCAGGACAATGTCTACCGTCCAGTTAAATGTGACTCACCTGGTAAGTAGTTGCCAATAACAGTGCAATGTCATTCCACAGTAACTATAAACATCGTGCACTGTAAACTATAATGTATAAATTATGCATTATCGGACCTGTGTCCATGTGACATGTTTTGTTCTTGTAGATGTGAGAATTTTGTTTCGAAATGTTGACATGTTATTTTGCAACGTCCAGTGTACTGACGGGATACGAGCGAAGTCGCAATAGAAGCAAACACCAGTTACTGGTACACAGTTTCAACCAAGCAAATGTTGTTATTTAAGTTTCAGCATTCATCCATAAAAATAACCCTATTCTCAGTAACCACTTGATACTCAAGATATCATTTTTCAATGTAAGTCAGCCAGTTTGACACCAGGTTGGCCACTAGCATTGAAATCGAATGTTATTTAACTATTTCAGTAACCCAAATTATGTTACTTCAGCACGAAATAGCTCAACCGAGCGTCGAGGGGCAACGGTAACAAGTTAGGTACCCATTCGGTAGGAACTACTAGTTCGATTATCAGCACTAGCCATCCTGATTTCGAGTTTACATGATTTCCCGACTCTTCTTCATGCGAATGTTTAGCTGGCTTTTCAACATAGGATATTGCTGATTCGTCTCCCATTTCCAGTCCTTATGTCACATTGTAACTATCTATAATAACCACGCTGTAGGCGAGACGTAAAGCCCTCTTAAATGAAAAACAAGAAACCGAAACTACGCCCTTATTATTCCACAAAAATTGAACTAGAGATTCTAAAGAGCGGAGGCCAAACTAACACCCAAGTAGAAGACAAGGCAATGAGGTCATCCTTGCCGCAAACTCCGTGCTCGCAGTAGCGTCCAGCCACGTCCAACGCACCAGCACGGTGCGACTCGACTTTGATGTCACCGCCGAGACAAAAAGCGCCGCGTGGAGGAGGACTCCAACCCTTCCGTGAAACTGCCTGTGTGCTGCTAAGAGCCTTAAGGGCTAATGAAGCTGGCCGGAGATTATCCTCACCACTTAGATCCGGGGAAGGGAGGGGAGAAAACGCGTCGCTGGGCTTTCGCAAAGGGTCCGATTAACAGACGCTGCACGGAAAGCTACAAGCCAACCCCTACCTTTCCAGTTAACTTTCTGGAGGAGGAAGAGGGGCTTTCTCCGTGGCTCCTATCACCAGGACGAAGCTCCACAACAGCCACCCTCGTTCCTTCCCTTACCTGAGGTTTCTCTTTAAATTTAACCCTCGCCCGTCTACAAAGCGTACACGCACGCCTCCCTAGATATGTTGTGTTTGTGTGTAAGGCAGGAGCGGTAAGGTTGCAGTTGACTGACGTATGTAATGCATCGCCTCTCCGCGCAAACTACTCAGCTGGCGTGCAGTGCTTTACCATTATCTTTTTTCCTATGGGACTTAAAACGGTGAGCACATTATTTTATTTGTGGCCAGCGTAGTTCAAAGTTTAACGCTTGTTTTTATAGTTCTGTATTCTTTAATCCGGTTGTTTTATTTACAAATATGGCTGTCTAAAATACTCACTTTTGACATTTTGAAGGGCCGAAAATAATGTTTTAAATAAACATGCCGAATTTTTGAAACTATAGCGACATAGGTTGAAGTGTTTGCTCTTATCGTAGATATCCAATTATAATGCGCCTTTAGTAATTTTGTCAAAAAAAGAATAATCGTAACTCGCTGCAACACATTTCCAGCGCAGGTAGGGAGACTCCTTAAGGAGAGTAGAAGGAGAAATTTACGGGCAATAGGGGCGACTTTCCCGGCCGACGTCAAGGCTGCAGTTCACGTCTCAGAACAAGCGAGCATCTTCCCTTCCCCCTCCGAGAGACGTTACCCCGAGTCTCGGCGCCCTTCACCCGCCCTATCCCTCTTCTCCCTGGGCACCGCCCCTGTCGGCTGCTGCGTCGCCGCCGTCACAAGCTGCAGGAAGGTTCGGAAAATGAGTTTTGCGTTGGGGTTGCGACCGGAGGAACGACCGCAAGGCGCGCCCGCCCGCGTCGTAAAAAAATAATAATTCTGTTAAGTAAACGAGTTTTCCAAGGGGTGAATATACGCGCGTTACACGAGGAAGTAGTAAAATTGGATTCCCGTGGACTGGATTTCCATTTTATTGTTTTTAAATCTCTACGCTGCCTTCATGCTTTGGTTGGGAAAGATATTGCTGGACGGATATAAAAATTTCTTCTCTACTGTCGATTCAATCGTATCACATTCGTGTCAATAAAATAAAAACTTCTTCAATAAAATTTTAATTCGATGTGCTGGATACCTGAGGTCTATATGATGCAATTTCGTTTGTTGAGCCTAACCAAATAAAACAACAAGTTTCAGAGTTAAGTTCATTATTTAAAGCAATAAATATGGCTGTGTTCGTGAAATGAAATCGAGACGTGCTATTTGTGAAGTGAAGTACTTTATTTTGAAACATCTAAAATAAAAATCTGACTAACTAAAACTGCAAATAATTTACCATTTTCCTCACATCCTCCGACTTCTAAACCTTTTAAGTACTGCATAAACATAACGAAAACGTTTTAACCATAATTTGTTATTTATTTTCTTTGTCTCTCTTCTTTTATGTCTCTACATTTATCAGTTTCGCCCTCTATGAACACTTTACCTCTAGTGTGGCTCTTTACAACATCTCCATTGGGCTCCAGGATTCGTTGAATACCTTCACTCAAGTTTCTCTTCTATAGTTAATATAATATTATCATTAGGTGTTAACCTCTTATTAATCCATGCCAAACATCCTGAAACAACCTAGCAATTAAATGTGTCAGTGCTACAGCTTCGTAAAGAAAGTTTGGCGGTAAAATTTTAATTCGCGTTTTTTTAACTATCATATAATGCTTTTAATTTTTTATTTCCTCGACGGCTTATTTACTATTGAAAATATTTCTAAGTAATAGTTGACCTTAATATGTGCTGAAATTATATAAAGGAGTTAAACTTATCTCGTTTCTATAATCCATAATATCGTGTGAATGAAGAAATGATATGAGAATATTAACAATGGTTAAAAATTTAAGCGGGAAAATGAGTGTGTATTCTGTCTTAAGAGTATGAGACTACGCAAAAACACAATAATTCGTTACTGAAAACCCATGTAATAGTATAAACATATAATCCCATCATGTTTGACTGGTAAAAGTATGTGCTTGCAACGAGTGACTGTTAACGTGTAAGCTTATAAAATTCTTCAAGTCGAATGAATCAAAAAGGTTTTGCATTTGAAATGTTAAATAGTGTTAATGACAAGCTATACTTAAGTTTTCATGACGTGTGTTCACATATGATCAGAATTGATCGTATATGATCAGATATGATAAAATATAATCAAAAATTATAATCTATCATCACAAATGATCAGTTATGAGAAGTCATTGGAAATTTTTCTCGTAATTTCAAAATCATTTTAGGAGTTTGTAAATAATACGCGGAGAGAATCTGAAAGGGCTGAACTTAAATCCCTGTGCAACACCTACTGTGAGAAACACAACTTTCCAAATAATAGAGATAGAGCAGATACTATATCACCAGACGCCCTTTCTAACTAGTAATCCGCATGCAGTTCGGTTGGGATAGATATCTTACTAATAGCGTTTTACGATTGAACTTATATCGGCCGTCGCTCTGTACGCCGTTCAGCAGCCTGGGCAGGCGACCACCTTAATAAAACAGGGTGTTATTTTACGTAGTAAATTGTTGTAAGGCCTTATTACAGTTACGTTATTACTATTACATAACTCCATCCTTCAGTAAATAAAGTAGAAGTGCATACGTCGTATACACACGCAAACATTTTGTATGTTCCACGCAGAACATTTTCATCAACAATAATTTAACTTTTTTTATTTCTTGTATTTAATTACACACAGACACACACACACACACACATATATATATATATATATATATATACATATATATATATATATATATATACATATATATATATATACGTACATACATTGTGTATATAGGATGTCCAGAAAGAAACACATAATAATCACATCATGTGAATCCTGGTTTAAATTGGTGACGAAAATGTTAGTGGCAAACCGCTGTACGATGATACTTTATATGCACGATAATGTGGCAACATAGCACTGTAGTTAGTCCCCTCTTGCGCTCCGCAAATATCTTACTTACCCTACTACATTATTGTTTTGACCTGCATGTAACGGGTGCAGGTCACAATCCCGAGCACTGCAAGCATGATTCTACGTGTACTGGGACGTAAAGTACACAAAATAATATATGGATCGTTGAGCGCAAAGGGAACTTTCTAAGTGCAATGTTGCCACATTGTGCACTTAAAATGTCATCGTACAACATTTTACCACTTACATTTTCGTCTCCAATTTAGCACAGGATTCTTGTGGTGTGTTTATTAGGCGTTTGTTTCTGGACATTATATATATACAGTCAACTCCCGATTAACCTAATGGAGGGGGCCGATGCCTCAGATAATCCAAAATCACGGATAATCCACTTTTACCCTTTCTAAGATCTCAGTAGAAAGAAAATGGTCAAATTCATTCCTGTAATAAAATGAAGCAATTTATTTAATACAGTATAATCTCGATTATTCGCATCAATGATTACGGGGCATGCGCTTGTAATCTAAAAGCACAAATAATAAAAAAATCACTATTATCTTATTTATTTAAGATAAAAATTTCGTTTGTCCAATAATCAGCTATGCGCGGGATAATCTCGTTAACACTTTCATGCGAGGAACTAATTGTTTCGCTTGCTGGAAAAGACTTAAATCTTCTTCCTGTCTTTCAAAATACTGCTGCGGGAATAATACGTTGGCTAACATAGTGCGAGTAAACACAGCGTGTATTTATAAATAACTAAAAATCTTTTATCAATAACATTTTTCAATTTTTTTCAAGTATTTAAAGTGAATTATTTGGCGCGGATAATCCGTACATGGCTAATAGGGAGTGTGTGTATGTATATATACATATATACACAATGTATGTTTGTAGGCCTATATTCCTTTGAACGCATGAGTAAAGTTGTTATAGAAAGGCGAAATTTTTTGATACAAAGTAAATAAAAATTCGTAAATGTAGTTTGATTGCAGCGTAAATAAAGCACAAAAATGTTTCGTATGTAATATTGGTAATGTAGTAAAAACTGAATTTTAGGCACGTGCAATTTGAAGGTTTTTGAAGTATTATAACTCGCATAGACCCACCTAGAAAACAGACTTATTTGTTTCTTCGACAAAGAGCAGCAAGCTCAACACAAAGGTAAAGGTCAGCGGCTCTTGGCCTCGCCCCAACGAAGGTGATTCTTTCCTTCCCCCCCTTCCTGACATAGGTTCCGTGACATACGTTCCCTGCCGTAACGGCTTAAGGTTATTGTCCCTGGGAAATCACGCACTGCTGTGTTATTACCGCGATGGGGCAGGCGTACGTCTCAATGCCTTCCCTTTGCTCTAATAAAACAAGCAAAGGGAGGCTTTTTTCCCTTGCCGTCTGCCCCTTCTTCCGCTCATTTTCGAAAATCACCTCCTAGTTAAACACCATCACCAGCTCTAAAACCGTCAGCGTTAGTGCAAGAGCGTTCTAAGGAGATGGAACAGTCGATATCGCATTTTCGTGCCGATAGAGGATTTCAGACGATTATGCTGGAATATGACAGCGTGGAGATCATACGACGAGTGACCAGCGAAAGAGTACATATAGTCTGTCCGTCGAAGGCAGTACGATTTTGCGGGCAGCTGAAATTATTGTTTACAAACAATGATCTAGTAGTGCATGTGGCGTATAGTCGGTTTTAAAAACTAGTCGGCATTCCGCTCGCCCTCTTTATGTGTGACTGCTTCCCCTTCTGGGTCCCCAGACAAGGCCCAGGACTTGACAAATGAGAAAGGATGAGTCTACAGGTTATACCGTGATCCCCCTCCTGCCCCATTCAACCTCTCTCTGCGCCATTATCCCGCTTTCTTGTGCACATTGCTGCACCTTCCAACCCTTGTCCCAGTGGTACCTTACACTAACCCCCTTCCCCCATTCAACCCTGCTCGCGCCTCCGCTGCAGCCCGTCCTAACATTTCCTGCACGCCGCAAAAACTGGCTTATTTGGGCTTACTTCTTCAGACTATTTCCCTCCCCGAGCCAGACATTTTCCGCTCTTTTCTCCTGCGTATAAAAAGTGTACGGGACGTAAGAGGGTTTAAACTACTTCCCGGTGAAGAATGTTTGCAATCCTTTCTGCCTGCGGAATTACGAAAGGCCTCTTATTATTTCAGCGCACTGAGGAAAGTATTTAAAGAGAGCTAACATCTCTTCCGTTTAAACTGGACTCTACAAATAGTACTCCATGATAGTCAAGGAGAGGAATTTCTTATTTGTACACTGCACTTGTGAATACAATTGCTTGGTCGACACTTGAAACAAACAAGTTCTTCTGGAATGCTGGACTTAGTTAAAATTATATGATATATAGGCCTATATATACATATACTACATACACATAAACATGTATGCAATGTGTGTTGGTGTAAGTGTTTGCTGATGTGTGTGTGTAAAATGTTCTTCATATTTTATGCCTAGAAACTTTTTGTTCGTGTAAATTATTTAAAAATTAATCCTTTGAATTTGTTAGTATATTAGAAGTCCAAGCGTTAAATGGCTTGTGTACTTTGCTTCGGCGTAGCTCAAGTAAAATTTTACAGTTCTCAAAGTTTACAATTTTTTTGTTGTATAGTTTACTGCATTGTCGCTCGACATTTTTGTTCTAAAATGAAACTTAGATGTCCCGTCTACTGTGTGTACTGTAAATTCTGACAAACAGTGTGACAAACATTACATAATGTCAGCAATAATTGCCTGAATAACTGCCATTACATTTAACAGCCCAAAAAAATTTTTCACAGGTGAAAAAATTGCCGTACAGGAATGATTACGTTTACTGTAACATAAGAGCAAATTGAAACCCTGAATCATAGGGTTCAATACAAATTGAAAAGGTAAGCAAGTTTATTGCAGATGCAGTGGTAGCTATAGAACGGGTAGAACTGAATTTAAAAAAAATAATAATAAAATAAAATAAAAATTAAACTACAATTTTTTATTATATTAATGTGGGTGAAACTTATAAAAATTATTTATACCTTATAGATTTCATAATGACACATGAAAATCTAAATTTTACTGTTTTTAGGACTTTTCGAATTATAAAAGAAGAAATAGTAAAATATATACTGGTGAAATACATTTTAAATTTTAAATTAGATATCTATTGATGTTCAGTTTATTTTATAAACGTGAGCAAATCAATGCGATAGGTGAATGACCTTAATTTTCTTTAGTTAAAAATCTTATACCAGCTGATATTTTTTTTGCATGGTGACACGTCAAAATCTTAAATATATTGTTATTAGAGTTATTGAGACTATAACGAAACAGGACAAATTATACTGATGACATACATTTAATTTTAAACCAAATGGCTATCGACGTATATTTTCTTTGCGTAAACGTGAGCAAACCAACGCAACATACAAAAAAAACATTCCTTGCTGACACGTTGACATCAAGTTCCAAGCAACAAACGAACTATATAATAGCATATGACAAACTGAAACATATTTTAAACATTCCTAAAATAATTAACTAAATCGCTTGTATTAACAGCAATTCTTCTTGTAAGCTACATGTGTCACTTCGCAGTCATTAGTAATGTTGACCAGCAATGTTCTTAAAATTAACTTGTCAAGAAATATAATGTTTGTATTTTAGCATGTAATATATTTTTATTTTAATCTCATACAGCGTAGAAAGACACATCTGAGAAAATAATGCTGTTTTAAAAGTATTTAACTGTTCTTTCTAGCATGTATTTACAACAAAAACTTAGACCAATACTACAAACTGCGTTATATTTTACAATTTACATTTCACCTAATAGTTAGATATAAGAACCTATGAAAATATGATGATTATTTTTTCCTTCAATAAGTTTATTTCATGTCCAACCATGTAAATTAAGTAAATCCCACGAGCAGAGAACTAAATATTTTCATCAACCATAATGAAGCTATAGTTATTAAAATCATGTTCCGTAACCCAAACTAACAAAATAATATTTAAAAATAAATTCAAAGTTTTGAATTTTTCTAGGTTAAAGTGTTTAAATTAACAGTTAAAGAAACTTTATAAACTTGTACAATTCATTCTATTTCTATAATTCAAATTTTTTAGAAACCAGACGTCTTCAAACAGCATAAAAATGATATGTGCAAACCGTTAACAGCACAGCAATTGGGTGGCATTTAATTAAATACTTGCTCAGAGCATTACTCTGTGGAGTGAAGACGTTTAAAAGTGTTTCGAAGAAGACAAAATATTTTTACAATATCTCATCAATTGTATGAATGAAATCTATTTCCCTCGATGAATCCTCTATTGTATCATTAATAATCTCGTCTATAATATGTCACTCTACATAAATGACTAGCTGCAGGACTGCGGCTTTGCCCGAGGGGAATAATTTAATGTAAACAGCAACTCTGTTTAAAAAATTGGTTAGCGGGTGAACTATCTTTTTATGTCATATCTGCCTTGATCTGTTTTAAACAAAGATTTTTACACCGAAATCAGTCTCTTTAAATTCACCGAGGCTCGAGAAAATTTAAGTAATGTTGGGTAACTATATTCACAGACGATACACGTCATGTCTGGCAGCTGTCTTTAATGTGTGCACATCGCAGCCCTCTCCCACACCCTTTTTTCCGCGGAAAGGTTTTGGGAGCTATTTTTTTTATTTAACAACAATATTGTAATTCGGATTCGATTCCCGGCTGGTTCAACCGGATTTTCCTCAGTGGGAATTGTGCATGGATGATGACACTGTGGGATCTCCGGCTTTCCCGCCCTTCACTCCAGACACTACTCCATATCCAACCCATGTCGCCCCTTACTGTCTTTTAAGACCTTAGTTGTTCAGAGCAGTCCAGCAACTCAACTGTCCCGTCGCAATCTTCCAACTGCCATTATATGTTTACGCGGGATACGATCGCGAAACCTCTCTCACACCGCAGACTTATATCATTTCAAACTAATGCTTAAATTAAGGTAGGTTGCGTGTGTACAGGTCCAAGACCAAATAAGTTTATTTATGAATAGGATGGCAAAAATTAGCCACTTTTGAATTGTTTCTCCATGGTCGTACTGACTTTTCCATAGTTCTGTAATATTTTACTGCTTTTCACGCCCTTATTTGTCTAATTTCATAAAATCCTGCATTTTATTTGTAAATATTTACATAAGCTTCAATTTTAGCAAAAATCATTTCGATATTTCAACAGGTTTCGGAGAAACGAATTATTATTTGGAAACACATCTTATTTTTTAACGGCTTATGATTTACAATTTCGAAAAATCCTGAAAATACAATTTAGATACTAATGAATGCAGCATTATGGAGAAAAGATACTTTGATATCTTAACTGGTTTAAGAGGAATCAAGGACTGACGGAAAACACTTTTTACTTACGACATTCATCCCCTTAATTTTCGGATTTTGCAAAATCTAAAAATTTGGTACTATACATTTTATTTGTTTGGCCAATAATTTGAAGGTAAAAAATTAATGATAGATTTCCATATTAATGAGATAGCAGAGGTTTTTTGAAAACACATTTCACCTATTTTCACCCCCTTAATTTTCGAATTTCAATAAACTCCCTTCTTATTGGGTGCCTACGGATTAAGGAGAAGCTGCCTTCCAAATTACATGGTTCTAGGTCTAGCGATTTGGGCTATGCGAATGTGAATGAGAACACTTTATTTTATATCAACACAGATGAGACGTATGGGTGTGTTATAAAATGTGTTCAATAAGCTTCACGTTATGTTAGTCAGCAATTTCAGCAGAATAACTGAATCCATTTAGAATGATAATATGTAAGTAGCACCACTGAGTTAGCCATCTGTTTTCCTTAATGGAACACAGCACTAGAAGATTGGTTGGGGATCGTATTCATTCATATCTCAATAACAAATATTTAAAAAATATTAATATGCTAGATTTAACAAAAAAACTTTACTTTAAAATACTTATAATTTAGGTTAAATATGTATCAGTTGTGTTTGGAGCTTCACGCGAAATTGTCTGGAAATTTTTGAGCAAAATATTTTTAAGTTAGATTTTTATCAGTTTAATTTAGAAAAGAAAAATTAAGTTTATTATACTAAAATTCACAATTCTGCACCGTTCAATGTGGTATAGAGAAAAATATAACTTTGCAGGAATTATTTCGAATCACAGGAAAAAATGTGTTGTGCTCTACTCGATAGTTGAGTATTGGGCATGCCCCTAAAATAATGACAGTCGTGAGAAAAGACACCTGACATTATATTCCTCAGAAAATACACTTGACGTCTGATTCTAACGAGATAAAATTATAGTTAGTTCTGTTGAACCCCTGCAGTACTAGTATATACTTCCCGGTAAACATGACTGTAAGACATGTTGTAGCCTCCAAGTAAATAGGTTTTAAAACATAGCATCTCGTGGACAACAGGGTCATTAGAGATTGAAGCAGTGGCTCGGACAAAGAAGCAGGAAACCTTGGAAAACTTAAATCAGGATGGCTGCACTGGAAATCGAAAACCTGTCCTTCCTGGTGCCAGTCTTGTGACTTGCCGCTGCGCTGTCATATTTCAGTTTCACAGCTTCTATAGTATGTTTCACAGCGACGAAGATTAGTTTCAGTTCGGATACAGTTAAATTTGGGTTACGAATAAGCTTACGCACCTCAGCAACAGGTTCGTACGTGTATGTTTCGCAGAAACCTCGCTAGTCAGTACGAGTGAAGGAGTAAAAAAATCGTGAGACTAGTAATAGGTAGAGATGATGGTATATCGCGAAAATGTTTTGTGCCAACATAGCCTTGAAAACACTGACACAACGTAGCTCTCTATAGACCAATAACGTGCATCAAATATTAAAATAGCGGTATTCTTATTGGCTTAGTCAAATAGGGCAGTAGCTTCGCGTACAAGGAAAAGCCAGTAATCTTTTGATAAGCTGAACGTACGTTGAAACCTAGCAAATAGTCAAGTTTTCCCGCGATAAACCATCATCTCTAGTAATAGGTTATCTTTCCAAGTAGGTTATTACTAACAATTTTAGAAAGTCAGTTGTGACGTTAGTGTGCTAGTGGCAGTCTGAAAACATTACTACTACTAGACTCCGTTGAAATTGTAGTTCATATTTTGCAGTAATTTGAATTAATATTGTCGTACAAGTTAAAAATCGTTTACAAAACATTTCTTCCTGTGACTAATTTTATTTTAAAATGTAATGAATACGCACAAACAACAACAAAAATTAGTACACGGGAGGATTGTTTTATCGTAATCATACAAATATAATTACACGTATGAGTTACATTACTCTCACATCACAATTATTTGTATTAATGTATGTCAGATACCACCAAGACAGTTTAAGAACGTGGTTTGGATGAAAGCAGTTTGTTCTATTCACAGAATTTTAACTCTCAGTACTTGACATAATGACTGAGTTCTCCTGCAACGTCAGTAAGAACACATTTACTTAACGAAACTTGCATATGAACGACCACTTGGAACAGTGTTCAGAAATTATAGAAAACACATTTATCTTATTTGCACCTATTTAGAGATAAAAATTCCAAAATAATCCTGAATTTGATGCATATGTATTTGTATGAGTCATATACGAAATAGAAGAAGGATTTAGATATTTCGACGATTCATTGAAAACGCCCCTCAAGGGTCGGTCTTGTTTTTAACTCTTTTAGTACTTGGCTGAAACCTGAAGAGAACCTACCCTCACAAGTTTATGATTCTAGGTCCAGATATGTCAGTGTTTTATGTATGTATAAAGACACCATGTAGAAACAGAAGACCTTCCCGTGATAAAACATTTTGATAAATGGCTTAAAATTCTTCCAATCCAGTTACGGTCCGATTGAGGACAGATATAAGTAGATAAGATAGGACTTTTTTGTCGTATTTGGATAAAATATTACACTGAAAAGATCAGTTGACTCAACCAATCATAAGTATTACTTTACAAGATTAAATTGCTGTGGAATATTTAATTAGTCGAATATTTTACTGTCGTGAATAATTTGTAAGTTAAGAAAAACCATCCATACAACTGAAGGAAGTATTTCTTCGCGTGATGAATATTACGGTGCTTTTAATTTTTGTTTGAGTGTATATTTGTTTCGCTATAAGTACGCGTGTTAAAGTGTTGGCGTTATTTCTTTGCTTCGTAGGTATGGGTGACTTGAAGAGACAAGTAAATGATGATGAGGAGAGAGAGGGGGAGTCTTTAGCACTTAGGAGTAATCGCAACACTAGAAGACAGTATTCCCTGCGCTGGTAAAGCGAGACATTAGAATTGCTTCTCTACCAAGCGTGAATGAATATGTTGCAAGACGTCTTACATCAAGTAATAGTAAGTATCGTATGAAGAGGATACCAGAGTGCCAGAATATCGCACCCTGAATGCAGATTTTATGAACGGGAGCTCGTAGATAATCTGCGTACTCGGAAGTATAACATGAATGATGTCCTACGATGGGTAAGGCGAGGGAAGCGGTAGATCCTATAGAAAGCCCGCCGGCCAGCGACATCGTCCGACACGATTCCCACGTGCGAGGATCCTTGGACCGGCCCCGCCAGGGATTGAACCAGGATCATCTTGGTGGAAAGCGGGTGGCATGACCACTCGGCAGCCGCGGGCCCCTCTACATTACATCATAGCTAGATGTACATCGTGGATTGAAAACTATAATACATATCATAATAGAGGTAACTGAAAGATGGATTGCAAGAAAAATGATGGATGCAATACAAATTTCATGTGGTTGGAAAACGAGAAGTAACTAAACGAGAGGATCTGATCTATGAAAACATCAGAGGTAATAGAAGAACGAAGATTAGTCTCCTTTTCATAACTCTACCGAATAAAATGAGAACCGGCTAACGAAACCAATATTTCAATTATTTATGAAAAAAGAAATCCACAATAGCATGGATTACAGAAAGACACAGCAGCAAAGAATCGGAACTAATAGAAAGAAACCCTTTTTATATATAAATTGTTAAATGTAGAAGGATTCCAAGGCAGAAGAAATAAGAAGTCATGAACATCGTAGACAGAATAAAGGAAAGACAATATGGGAAGTAGAAGGAGAAATACTGTAAAAGTAGGAAACAATGAAGAAAGAAGAGTCACTGAAGTTGTTACATAATCCTAGTTGTCTTCTCGTTTCGATTCCCAGACAGGCCATCTTGGATTCGATTTTTCGTTGTTCTCCTTAATCTATCCAGGCGAATTGTATAATATTATTAAGCTACAGGCCATTGCCTATCCTATTCCTCTTGCCTGTATGAGTAATTTGTCCCGACTCTAATGACCTTACTTTCAACGATACTTTTACATCTTCTACCCACGTACAGGTATCTACTTATTAGACAATTTTTAATATGCCAGCAAATTGAACGCTCTTAACTCACAGTCGTCCTTAAAACATACACGTCAGTCAGTGGTCACGATAATATTTATGCTCCAGCAAATACTCGTATTTTTTTAATAATTCTAAACTTACTGCGTTATACATAGCTTGTGTCTAACTAAACGCATTGTAACGTTTTTTATGTTATTTATTAATGATCCTTGCAATGGGGGCAAATTACAAACTAAAGAAGTATTTTTGTATACGCCATTGCAGAGAATGGTGTGTCACAGAAAACCAGAGAATGCAAACAAAGAAACAGACAAGTAAACAAACAAAAGGACTTAGTTTGTAACTTGCAAACAAAAGTAAACATTTATAACTCTTCAAGAAAATTACACAAACGAGCGCCCAAGTACTAAAAAAGACAGACGAACACAATGGTCTCCTTGCTGCAAAACAAAATTTGACGTTTCGGAGACTGCAATGTGTCGTAAGATCATTGGGTTCGTGTTTTTTTTTCTTTGCCTTACTGTCCACAGTTACTGTGTTATTTGTTTTTCGTTCGCTTTTCAAGGTTTCTGTGTTTCTGCTGTGTTGTCTACGTCCAGTTTTTTTTGCCGTTCGTTTTGTTTCGTCTGTTTGTTGTTATTATTTTTTGTCTGTTGTTTCGTACTTACTGACGGAATTCCTTTTGTGGAATACATTGAGTTATTTATTTAGTTTTTGGCGCTTGGGTGCTCGTTTGTGTAAATCCTTGTTAATCACTGACTGAATTCCTTGTGGAATTGTATATGTATATGTTTACCTTTGTTTGCCAGTCACAAACAAAGTATTTTTGTTTGTTTACTTATCTGTTTGTTTGTATGCGTTCTCTGTTTTTCTGTGACACGCCATTTGCTGCAATGTCGCATGTCCAAAATACTTCTTTAGTTTTTAACGATGTTTTACTATTACAATTAAAGAGGAAATTAACGTTTTGTTACAGCTTTGAAACATTCAGATGTCTCACCTCACGCATGTAAGTGTTACTGAACAAGGCCTCCAGAATTAACTAAGTAGTTAAAATCAGCAGTTGTCCTTATTAGCCTCAAATGCATAAATTTGTAAGACTTAAAAGCACTGCACAAAAACATGAGCATTAAACAAAAAACATTGAAAGATAGTCAGCTAGCAGAAATGAACTGACGCCGATTCCGTAGTAACGCTATTTATTAATAACTAGGGCCCGGTAATTTTCGCGAAAAGATTTTTGCATCACTTTGTTTCAGTGTCTTACGTACGCACCTGCAACTCTGCTTTGTGGTCAGCGATTGGATGCCGTAACATATAACGTCATGTAATCAAACCCGCAAATCACAGACGCCAAGTGTCGCAGTTGTCCGTGTACCGATTGGCACAGTCAAATGAATAACGGCTCTGCACAAAAACGCTCTGCCAATAATCATGAAGTTGAGGTGCAGATGGGCACGTAAGGCATTGAAACAAAGTGGGGCAAAAATCTTTTCGCGAAAATTACCGGGCCCTATTAATAACTTACATGCTCTTAGCGTAGTGACGATGACGTAAAATAGGCTACGACATTAGGCGAAAACGTTACTTTTGACGTTAATTGATTAACATAATTTTTATAATTCAAAGACAATTAGTTTCTTATAACGTACAACATACTGAGGAAAGTAACGCAGTCTCGAGTTGTTTCGCTAACTCTTCCACCGTATGCTCCGAAGTCTCGATATTATGTCCGCGACGTAATCGGCTCAAGCCTACATACAGTATAATACTGGTATTTAAAAAATTTATAGTTTAACACTCAGCAGTATTTCACAGTGGCAGCCAAGGGGTTCCGTTATCTGTTCAACCCAATCGAATAATATCATGTGAACCGAAACTCCAGTCCTCATCGTATCTTGCCAGGAACAAAGCACCGGACATATAAACAGCATAGGTGAACGGGCGTTTCATCTATCAACCAAGTCCACGTCAAAACTGTCGTTTAATCCACGTACGTAAAGCATGTACGTCTAGTGAAAATTAATTTTTTACTATAATTATAATTAGTGGCCCTCAACCAGTAGTAATAATCAACACTGGTATTATCTATAATAAACAAAAAAAATTAAGCCCGCAATGAAACTTTAGAAAATATCCAGAACCAACACAAACACATAACGTGCCGCGACGTCGCGACGGGGACCCAAAACACCAACCCACACAAGGCAGTAGCCACAGTCAAATTTACGGGCTTCTACAGCTAACAGTTACTGTCAAAGCCCAAATGAACCTCGACCGAGACCCGTAACTTTCAGTAGAACAATCTCAAGTACCACTTACCTTGCGAAACAATGAAATGCTCTCTACCGAGCGCAAACGACAGTCTGCTCTGCCGGGCAATACCCACCTCCCAGATCAAGACTACAGAGCGCGCCATTACTACAAAACACCAACGACCTTATACAGATGTACACCTATTTCAGCCGGGAGGTGACAAAAATAACCTTACTGTCTAAACCTTTGGGTAAAAAGACTTTTGGATAGTTGTTATTTTACGTGTACATTAAGTTAAGTTTGCAAGGTGTGTTCTTCTGGCTATGAAAAAAAGTAACGTACCAGTTAGTAAACTGTGAACGATCTTATGTGTATCTGCTACTGGTTGACCGGCATTGTGTGTGTGTTTGTGTGACATGGATGGAATAGTTACCAGATCATCGTGACCCAAACAAGACAAACGTATCTTTAACCGAAAATTTTCGAAGTTGAGCACATCCAGAGAGACAATTTATACATAGAAAAATAAATGATTTAATGAAGTAATAACGCACTGTAATTATGTATCTAATAATGCATGTAATTAACAAATGGTTAATCTTATTTAGACTTCTAGAAGTTACGCGAGAACTAAAATTATACCATAAAGATAATACAGAGCTACCAATGAGAAAAACTAACAATATGTATTCAGTTTTGTGTTCTGGTGTTGGACAGTTGTATTTTTTATGCTGCTAACTCAGGCCCTCATTGGATAAAATAAGATTCTCGTCAAGTTATAACTCTTTTCTCATATACTTATATTGAGTTGTACCACTCAGGCATCTATATCTTCTCTAGGAAGGTCTTCATTTAGACGACTAACAGATGATGTCACTTTCTTAGCTGTACAAGGAATGCGTGCGATGTTATTTTATGTTAGTTTCTTTGCCACTTTAAATTTACATTACTTTGCGTTCGTTTAGAAGTTTTCTGACTTCAGAAAGCAAGTATAAATTTGTTTTATTATGTTTATTGATTTTACTAGGTAAACCTGCTTTATTTTCTTACGCATATGTTTAAACTATATGGGCCTAATATGTATGTATGTTGGGATATTGGTGTGTTGTGTGTGTAGCTGTGTGTGTAGGTGTATGTATGTGTGTTTTGTGTGTGTAGGTTGTTGTACACTTTACTTCCTTATGTTTAGGGGCGTAACTAGGGGAAGTATAAATGATAGTAAGATAAAACATATGGTATAAACGATTTTATTTAATGTCGCAGTGTAAGGTCTCAGGTTAAATTAAGAGAGAGCGTGTGTGTATAGGGAGCGAGAGAGACATTTGAAGAAAACAGGAGAAGGGAGTCACCCAGTACTGAAGTCACGACCGCTCGCTGCCCAGAAAGAGTTGCACTCTCCTGGTCGCTGTTCGCTTACCGACTCTGTGTTCGTTGGGTTCGGAGTCCTATCGACACTTCTCGCCCCCCTAGGTTGTGTGTGTGCGCGCGTATGAGCGCGGGCGTAAGATTCTCCCTGTAGTTCTGATCATTAAACCAACGCGGCTTCTGGCAGAGGTAGGTCAGGGCTTTGACTTCGTACAGTTATGGCTGAAAGTCTAAAAAAACTGAAGATTTCGACTAACCACCTGAGTGGCTATAAGCCGTTGAGGCTTTAGGTTTGGCATCTCATACCTCAGCGACATCAACAAGTCATTCGGCGAAACAATAACACAGGAGCCTGCAACTACGTGGCCTTGAGAGATTAATCACTTGGGTCGCAGAAGAACGAAGCCAGACTTTCTCACGATGAGATTCCTCGCCGAGTCGAAGGAGTTGCATCCACGCGCCATTTACCTCCTCCTGCGGCGTGTTGACCTTGTGGGTAGCGGGCCAGAGGAGCCGACAATTCGTCTTGCAGTCAGAGCGGCGCTACCAGAGGATGGGGATGTGTGAAGAGGCAGCGACTCCCTAACCACCCCCTAGTAGGGGGAGGCCTGTCTCCCAGCGGAGAGAGTGCTGCGAGAACGTAGGAAAGTGTCGGAGGAGCTCAGCGTCCGCCCGTGGTGGGGGGAACCTCATCTGTCTTCCTGTCGCACAAGGGATTACGAGATGTGGGAAAAAGGCATGGGTGAGACGAAGGGGGAGGGGGTATTTTTGACGCCTACAGTCTGCAGTCTGACAGAAAGACTGCCTGGCTTCAACACCTCGAAACCGAGTTCGCAGAGCTAGCGGTTGCAAGAATCTGCTTCCTGAACTTCAGGACACACTTGGCTACCGTAAATTCGCAGTTCACACTGCCAAACGACGATCTTCATTTATGTTAACTAACAAGAACCAACGACATTATGCTATACAGAAAATCCGTAACGACTAATGCAATAAATTGTATTATATTTCACACCTACGTCAAAATAACACGTTCATACACCATTCGAGGTTATGGAAAGTTCCTTCGATGAGCGAACACCTTAAATATTTCAACAACAGCAGACATGTTCCTAATTCGGTGATACCATGATTTTTGTCGACTACAAAATTAACTAGCGGTGCAGAAGTCCTATTTGATTTGTTTACATAGTATATACAGTGTTGAAATACTCAAATAATTGTAAAGGGTTTTTAAAACACTAGAAGAAAAAAATTTCTGATTCAATAATATTTGAAAGATTAATAATTTAAATTTTAGATAAGTTTATTCTCTGTAGTATCTCTGTAAATAATAAGACCTTTAATTTTTAATAGTTTTTTAATATTTTCGGATATTTTTTAAGCTTACGCTAATGGAAAAATTTACTATAATAACAAACACTTTCATTAAAAATTATGTGTGTCTAGAAAATAATGTTATAAGTTATATGTTGTTGTTTTGTAGTTTTTATACACTTACGACTTGTAGCAAACACTTATTTAAACTGTGTAGACTGTACTCAATAGTGCTGTAAATCATGATCTTCGCTATTTAACCATATATTCGTCAAAAATAACCCCCGCATGCTAGAGCAAATCTTGTTTTTAAATTTTCATGTTTGCGCGATATGCAACGTTTCTACAAACCTAAAGGAATAGGAATCGTAGATAAAACACGTGCCCAGTTTTTTTTTTTCAGTCACCAAATATTATAAGGAATGTACCACTGTTTTCTACTGCACATGTTTGACAACATGCGTAAATGGAAGGTATATGAATGCACCCAGTCGTGGAAAGCTTTCTGTATAGTTTTAATCTTGTTCGCAGTGGCCTTGTCACACATTTCTCGCGTATACAGTTAATATTTATTCCTTACCAGTAATGCTGTTTAAAAACCATTAGGATTCCATAATTTTCTTCCGCCAAAAGTCAACTATATAAGACTGGTTTAGGCGCAATATTCTACAAGTTTCAAAGAAGGATCGAAAAACGGTAACACACTAGACTAGCACACGTGTAACGGGTGAGATAAATTTTGATTGGTGGTTCATTTATATTAAGGTGGTAAAGAAATAAATGAAAGCCGCCACTGTGTAAATATGAATACGGTATGAACAATAGAAAACATCAAAGTCGCATTACCTTGCTTAGTAAGTTACTATATACGTTCCGATTTCAGTAAAATTCTGAAAAGTCGTTCTTCAGATATGTCGTGTGATCGATAAATGTTCAAATAGCTGTAATTTCGACAAAATTAACTAGGCATAAACAACACATATAAAAAACATTTATCATCTTACTATGCAGCATATGTGAAACACGTTTTATTAATGATAGTCTAAGAAAGATTATCCTTAAATTACTCGTGTGATAAAAAATGAAATCGCCGTAATTTTATAAGGACACGGCATGAACAAAAGTACATAAACAGTAATTTCACTTACCTAAAAATATATGTGTACCCAGTTTGATGTAATTCTGAGAAATGGTTACTTCGTAGTTAGTGTGGTCAAAGTAAGTTCAAACAGCATCCATTTTGAAAGTAAGAACACTGCATGAACAAAGGAACATGAAACTCACGTCACCTTTATAAGTACTATATGTATACTGAGTTTGAAGAAATACACTCAAATATCAGGTTTGAGAGGAATGGTGTTAAGGAGTAAATAAACTATGCACACGAGTATGACACTAATTTTTCTAAGTCTAACACGCGTTAGTTTACAAACTGCAAAATTCTTTAATAAATAATATTATTTACAGTAAATGCACTTTCCTTGCAAAATATTTATTCTTTCTCCTTTTTATGTAGTTTCCGCAGCAGCAGCCTGGCGAGCACTCTGAGTAATAAGAGGAAAGCGCCGACTGGGAGCAGCAGCACAGCAATGACATCTAGCAGGTAATATTGGTACCACGTGAGGTCCAGAGCTGCACTACGCAGGTGTCTAGCACCATTGTGACGTAGAACATATTCTACCCAGAACACTGCTCGCTCCATGGGAGTCTCCGGCTGGTCGTGGAACAGCTTAGATACTCTTTGTGCAGCCAACATGTTCCTGCAAGACAAGGCGTGCTTTATACTAGCAATTTCGAAACACCTTAGATCACACAATCACATGATCATACACACACAGGTTTCCATTTACGGCCCTATAATAAGCACACCTCGAGAATCATGGACTGATTTTCAGACGAAAATGCTAGAAGCAAAATGTTGTGCAGTGACACAATGTGGCAGCCCACACTTGCGCTCCACAGATATGCCACTGTTTCAGTTATCATATTACTGACGCGGGTTAAAATCTCAAACTGTCTAAACATGATTATTAGAGGCACGAGTATTTCGCGTGTTGATTCTAGGTCAGGCCGAACGTCAATGATGTATACTTCACTGTCGTTACTTTGATCGGACGACAGTTGTTCTGAAACACATTTAACGACTGCAAACCTGTAATAAATACGGAAATAAATCGTTGCGAACACACGTGGTACCTGCTTGTACGGTTAGAAACCAATTAATATTCGACTGTAGCCAGTGTGTATATAGGACTGAGAAGTCTAAGCTGCTACCAGTTAATTACGCGAAATAATCGTTAGAGGCACGATTGTTTCGCGTATTGATTTTAGGTCAGGTTGAACGTCAATGACGTGTACTTCACTCCTCTTTGTGTAATTAGTCGAGAGCGGTGTTAACACACATTTGACGACTGCAAGCCAGTTATAAATAAGGAAACAAGTCACGAGGATGTCACGTGCTACACATTTGTACTGTTAGAAGCCAACGGATATTCGGCTTCATCCGGTACACGTACATAACTGAGAAGTCTAGGCTGTTGCAGATGAATATACGCGAAATACTCGTGCCTCTAATGATAATAATATTACTCAACGTAACATAAATAAGTAATACCTGGACGTGGAGTGTAAGCGGGAACTTTCTCCGTGCTGCGTTGTCAGATCGTGCACGAAAATTGCTGTCGAACAACATTTTGCACGCTAACATTTTCGCCTCCAACTTAGCTTAACCTGGGTTCGCGTGGTATGCTTAATATACGGTCGTTTTTTGACATTTCCCTGAATTAAATTTTAATACCTGAGTCACGTTGTATGGGCTGCGAAGACGAGTGAAATGATACAGTACACTTAGCGTTGCAGAGGCTGGGGAGTGGCCGTAAATTAACTCAATTTATTTTCTTTAAATGTTGCAATCTGCTTTGAAATGTCGATAAAATAGCAACAACTGCGAATAAGCGTGACTGAGGAGATAATGGAGCTGATCCGGAATGAAAGAACGGAAGAAACCGCAGTTCCCCATGATATCAAGTCTACCTTTGGTATCACCGCGTGAGTGCCACATGTGAGATCCTGGGAGTGACACTACATAATAAACAAGGACATCAGAAGCGAAATAGCGTGTCGGCCCCTTTGATGTCAGCTAACTCGGGCGCTTATTGGCTAGTATTGTCCGCCATGTTGTTGCAGTGTTTTGATGCAAACATTACATATACGGTAATGCATTTCCCCGTGCTATTAAATCTTTTTTTTTTTGCGTGTTTAAAATACACTTGCAGCAGTTATAATTTTATTTTATGTAAATGACAATAGCCTACATACAATCTGTAATAATAGTAATTTGCGAGTGATTTGTAACCACAACTTGAAATATTTATTTTGTTGCAGCTTGCCTAACAGACGCTGGTCAGATGAATGTATTTTCACAAGATATGTGATATTAAAACAAATACTGAAACAACTTACCGTACTGAAAGCAACAAAAATGCCAACAAAATAATCTTAACTTTCCTCAGAAAAATTAAATGTTATACAATAAGTAGTCTCTCACAAGGCAAGGAAAAGAGATTCGTGAATGCTTGTAGCTTACCAATCACACATGTCTTCTAACTCAAACGAAAAAATTACCACACAAAGTCATCACACCCGCAATATTACACAAAAACACGCTTTCACGAGGCATGCACAAGCCATACAAACGCAATTAAAACATAGCGCACGACATAAACAAGCAGACGGCCGACTTCACGAAAAATCTATGCAGTTCGCTTCTGATACATAGCCTTCTTCATTCTGTGGTAACGCCGACCGGACATCGAATCGAAATCTATTTGGAGCGACGCGGTCGATACACCATCGCTGTTCACCGGATAAAGGTTAATTGTACTAAATGTTATAAAGAAAATGTGTTGTCTTATGGGAGATCTTCGTACAAGGAAAATTTCTGCCGCTAGTTTTGCTGATATCGCAAAGGGACCAGAAAACTACGAAACTGGAGTAAAATTAAATTTAAATAGGCTTTGAAGTGACAGATATAATTTAACTTAATTTTAAAATGAAAATAAACCAATTTCCCGTTTCAAATTATCAACTTTATGTAACTTAAAATTCAGGATAGCTCTGTGATTGGTCAGTTTGCACTCATTACCGATACCAGCGCTCAGCGGCAGAAATTTCCCCTTACCCGGACTGTTAGTTCGGCCCACTTGACGCATTACTTGACGATACTATTGCGATTTGTTGCTATTTCTACGCAGACTGCGACCTTTGAAGACCACAGTTTGTTGGTCAATTAACGGGTACTTCCAAGCATCTGCGACTCTAAGTGTACTGTAATATTTTACTCGTCTTCTCGTACACTACAACTTAAGATATTTACATGTTATCAGGGACATCCTTTATAAATGAATGGATGTGTCTTTGTAGCGCATGCCTTCCTATACCGCTCACCCGATTGCGATGAAACTTTGGTAAGTTGTTCGTGCGCTCACGAAGGTTTCTGACAAAAAAAACTGTTATATGAGAATGGAGTGCATAACGCTGGCAAGAGGGAAGATAATGGAAAGCATAACATTTAGCGAAAGGAGTTTTATGATTTTAAAATGGCAATTTATGACATATAACATAAATTTTAAATGTTTAGAATTTTTTAAAAAGTTTGGTTTCATAAACTTTTTTTAGCAAATTATTTTTTACCGTAATTTATCACTCGTAATACTACTATCAAAGTTAATAATACTGCTTGTATGACATTTGAAGTGTCAAAAAGGTTTTATTAACATTATTTATTATTACTTAATATTTTTGTTTGGATTTTACGTACATTAGTTTTCGAAAAAATACCGTAAAAACATTTTTACTACTAAATATTTCAGTTTAATTGTAGTACTTAAAATGCATTATTGGAAGACACATTAAATTAAAAACCACGCAAACGAAGTCGCGGGCAATAGCTTGTTCAAGTACAAAAATTAAAAAAAAAAAAAAAATTAATTTCTTTTTTGTATCAGAAATAGAGAAAAGTTCTAACAAACCATGAATTATCTAATCTTACAAAGAATCATATTTATTGAAGTCATTCGTTTTTATGCGTAATAGAAAAATTAAATTTTTCCTCCAGCCAAGTAATAAGATAAGCAAGAATTTATGTTGCATATAAGCTATTATGAAAGCGTAACGTAAAATGAAATCCTAAAAGCTAAAACATGACAGGTCGACCGACGTCACTACATAAGTCACTATATAAGTCTGCTTTAACTAGCACTCTATTGAGGAAATTTGCTTACTAATTACGTTAGTATCTTCTTTCTATTTTCAATGTCCTGAAAACTATGAGCATGAAAGCATTTCCACCATCCATAAAATACTCGAAAACACTCAGTATTTTTTTTTTTTTCACATTATTATTTGTATATAATCTTTCCTCTTCGCAATGCAGAAACTGTTCTGAAATACATTTCGTGAGAGTTTACTGAGGCCCAAAGAATATAATTTAACATTTAAATCTCTTATGGCTCAGAGGTAAGTAGAGCTCTTAAGAAAAGACTTAAATCTTATTGAACTATAATTACATTAACAAGGACACCTTAATGTAATCTTATACTGAAAAATTGTATATATGCACTTGATAAGTCAATAAATCAAAAACACACGAAAATGATATAATAAACGTTTATCTTAGTAAAATACTGCCTTATTTGTCGAAGAAATATTATTTTATTGACATGGTCGTTACAAAAACATGTTTTTCGGTGATATTTCTTACCTTTAAACTATTTTACCAACAACTAGGACAACCTACAAATTAATTAGTATTTTGTATGTTTTATCTTATGAAAATTTCTCCTCAAAACCTATTAATAGAGCCAACGATTGTTCGCAAAAAGAATTTTGCAACAGGTTGTTTCAATACCTAATGTGCACATATGAAGCTATGCTTCATGGTTATTGGCAGACACAGACGTGGCTCATTTGATTGTGCCAACTGGAACAAGGTTACTACGACACCACACGTCTGTGATATGCTGGTAGAACCCTACACGCTGATAGTCAAAACAGCCAATCACTGACCATGAAGCAGGACTGCATATGTGCACATAAGGCTTTGAAACAAGCTGTTGCAGAATTATTTTCGCGAAAAATCGCGGACTCTAACTATTAAGTATCTACACTTGGTCGTAGGTTTTGCATATTTGTTAACTATTAATTTAAAATTTTCGTCAAATAAACTACGTAACTGAAGTATGTATTTTGTTATTACACGTTCGTAATGAAAAACACATTAATTCCTAAATTACTTTACACATTAATTCCTAAATTACTTTTTTAAACGCATAATGAAATAAAATAAATCCCGTTCCCATCACTGCTGATGTTCCAGTCTCATTATGCATCTCTTGACGTCGATATGTATAAAATCGATTGACTTATTACCTGCATACATTGACATTAACTGTAAGCTTTGTTATAAACAACCATATGAAGCTTGATTAATGAAAGTATGTCACAAACTTTGCGAGTTGATTCCTTGTAAAAAAATTTTTGGTTGGCACAATACTTAAGGTAGAAATTCGCGACTAAAAAATTACATTGAAAACAAACATTTGTTAAAAGAAGTGAGAAAAAATAAATAAGTAATTTACAAGTGCGATTTAGTAACAACAAGATCTGCAATCTGTAAAGAAATTGTTTCGTATACTTTTCACCGTCACTAGATAAGAGGGTTGCTCAAAACTGTGTATCGCTGGTTGTCTTACTGTAAGGCGCCATATTTTCTACGTTCATTTTCTCGAAAACGGTTCAGTTGGGTGCTATGACAAGGTCTCATTTTTTTCATAGGGGCCCCCTACTACAAACTGTGTCATTTGATAGCCAAAAAATTTAATGGTAGAAAATCCTATGCAAAAATTTATGACCAACCGCATTATCTAGTGAAGGTATAAAGGTATTCGAAAATATTTTTTCACAAATTTCACATATTATTACTACACTACTCACGGTATTTCATTATAACGCCCTAGTTTTGGTTATTTTAACAAGTGTTGTTTTTCTGTGTCTATTTTCAATCGTAAATTTCTCCCTTGAGCATGCATTATATCACTTCACCTAATATTTTACAAGGAATACTTTCGTAAAATTTGTAATATACTTTGATTAACATGTTGAGCAACATTATACATTACCTAACAATCGTACAAGGATAGAATGAGGCAACTTTCTTTGTTGCCAGACAAATTTTGCGGTTCTATAGAAGAAAATTGCATACATTTCTTATTTTAACGTCCAAAACTACTGTCTTCTGAGAGTGTTCCGAATTGTGTCCAATCAACAAAATTTACATGTATGAAGAACGGAACAAAATTTTTATTCGTGTACAAATTTAGACTTTTCTGCAATTTTTATTCGAGGAAGCTGCAGTTCATCCCGAGGGGTTCCTTGATATTGCGAAGACACTCGCCTATAATATAATTTTTTTTATGTTAGGAATGCAAGACGACGTCAAGCTTCCCACGGGGCGCTACTGTATCCACGGACCCCCCTAGTCAGGACCAACCCTCTCGGCGTAAGCGTAAAAAAATGTACCCTTCCCTTCACCCCCGCGTAAGTGAGCATCTGTCCCCGCTCGGTATTCAGACGTTGTCCCCCCTTCCACGCAATCCCGAGGCGTCCGCGATACAACCGCATTAACATGAAGCGTGTGTCCCGCCTCGCAGGGAAGCTGTGCACTAGCTCCCTCCGCAAGCCAACGCTCCCAGGGTCATCATCTGCTTGCTTGGCGAGGGGTTCTAGTAACGTCGGGAGGGGAGGGGTAGTTCGGATAAACTTCAAGAGAAGGGAGGAAGAGCAGGGAAAGACCGGCTGTTTTCAGGGGCGGAGGGAAATAATACTTCGGATAAGATGAGGGCGTCGGGAACTCTGGGTGCGTCTTTTTTTCCTTTCCTCCATCAAACCCTCCCGCATCTCTCCCCATCTCCCACCCACCCTCACCCCGTCACATCAAGCACTATGTTAAAAGTTTCAAGACATTTCGAGTTTTCCGTGAAATTCGATTTGGGAAGAAACCAGCCCTTGCACGGGAGGGAATCTCTAGTTGGTTCTGGAATATTATTAACGTCGATAAACTCAACGAGCATAAATTTATTCTAGAAAGTTAAATATTTGACATGTGCATACGTTTATACTTTTCAATACACAACTGACTATTTCCGAATTCCGACAGTGTAAAACCCTCAACTCCTAAATGTAGTAAACTCTTTCCTCAAAAAATGTAAACGATTATAAACGAACGAATTTATTAATTTTCAACATTTACCAAAGCTCCGATTCGTTAACTTAATATGTTCCACGCAAAAATTTAATTTTTTGATCATTTTTGTATTTGTATGAGATATGGTTTATTCGTAGACTTACTTTGTGACTATTTCTTTACAGTTATTTAAAAACGTGTCCAATCAGGTTTCTTTCCAATGAAAGGAGTCTGTGCAGTACATCTGAGAAATTCTTATATACTACGAACAATTAATTTTAGAAATGTAAGCATTACATGTTGCCTTGTATATAATATGAGATCTTAAAATAGTCCCTTATATAAATAGAGTTTGCATACAAAGTTTAGTTTAAAGCAGTTATTCATTATTATAAACCTGACAATCCAAGCTTAAAAACTAAGAAGTGACATTTTGAAAATGTATGCATCAGTATAAACTTAATTCTTTTTTTTTATAAATGCCTTTGCGGGCGAATGTTTCGTGTTACAGGAAATCCCCACGTTAAAACAATATGCACAAAAAAAAAGGATAAGCAGTATTAGCCGTTGTCACCAAACATATAACATACACACAATTCCGGAATAGAATTTAGTCTTATTCCTTTTCCGGAACTGTGTGAATGTTTGATGACAACAGCTAATACTGGCTGTGTTTTTTTTTTGGGCAGTTATAGCCTATACAAGTTCACTAAACATACAGTTTTTTCTGAAAATTGATCATGTTAAATATTCAACACGTAACATAAATTCAAAATATGTGTACTTTGGAAACGTATTATAAGTATACATTTAACATTAGTATAATTATTTAAGGATATGACATTTTGTACTAGAATTATATTCTGTCATTTAATAAACAGTTATGCACCGTTAGTATATTTTAAACATTTCCATAACGCTACTCGTACAAGATATTTGCTTTTTATCAGCTGCGTAGTTCCTGCTCTATACTTAAAAATACATTTATTTTCGTGGATTTCACTATTAATAGGAAAAAAATGCTGAGTAAAATTACCCGTAATTATGAATTCCAAAACACTAATTGCGTACTGAAATTTATTTGAATCACCACAATATTTCTTGAACCGAAACAAAACTCCCTAGCTTTTGATATTTCCCCGAACGTCGAAATGGTACACGGCATATTAGTAGTATATAATAATCCCTTTGGTGCAGAAGCCGGTGTATGGCGCCACGCCAGAGTGTCGCCCCGCCATGTTGTGACGTTACGGCCCCGGCCACCAAGTTGGATGACATTGACCTTCAATCTTGACCCTGAACCGCCCTAGGGGACACCAGAAGGTTAAAAAATCCTCGAAAATCACCCAAAATTCATCCGAAATTTCCCTTTTTCCAGAAGTATTACTCCTTTACTCCCTTGACTCATTAAAATTCCGTTTGCAGATGTCTCAAAATCAGCATTACCTCAATGTCTTCTCAACGCGGTTGGATGAATCATTTATCGTTATTTATGCCAGGAACTGATAACGAATACTAAAGAATCTATCAAAACAATTAATGAACATGTAATTAAAAAAATTAATTTTTAATACTTTCAAGGGAATTTAATTTATCAAATCCGTCACTGGCATATGCGTATGCCCACTGCCAATTTTCGTGTTCAATATACCAACTTATTCATCTTCTCTCAACATTTAATGTATTTTATGAAAATTTGAAACCACCTCAATGAATGAAAAACTTATAAAATAACAAAAGGTAAAATTTGATACGTATTTAAATACGTGGATTAGACCTTAAATTTAATATAATTACGCTGACATTTACACCAAGGAATCATCAAAAAAGGGGGCTGAAATTGTTTGTTTTTTGTCAGTTGCTCTAAAGTCAACTTTTATTTCAAGGTACATCTGACTTTTTGAATTTACAGTGATTATTAAAGCGAGCATGATGGGTAGATAATTTTTAAATTCTTAATTTTGATATAGCATTTAATGTTATTGTTCATATTTTAGCCATTGGATTCTGGACATCATATATATATATATATATATATATATATATATATATATATATATATATATATATATAATATATATATATATGTATGTATATGTGTGTGTGTGTGATGTTTGTGTAGGTGGGTGTGTGGGTGTATGTTTGTGTATTTAACTATTTTGTGAAACATATTCGACGTTTCACACCACTAAAGACGAGGTCCAGAGAAATTGCTCGTTCTTCTCTTACTTTAGTAGCATTTTTTGGCAGAGCTTAAAAAAAAAAAGCATTGGAAAATTTCTCAAAAGGGTTTCATAAACCAGAATTCACGATTACAAAAACTAATAATTCACAATTTTTACATATATACCCTGATAGACCACATTACTTGGTTGCTTATGTTCGCATTTAAAATTTCACAGAAATTCGTAATGTTTAAAATCATATTTTTTGGTGTGCTGGATTACTGTATATATGATTGCGGCTCCATACACTACTTGGCAGATTAACAGCGTTGCAAAGTGTTTAATTGCACTGTATTGTGGAGAATTATTTTCAAAAGTGCCTGAACTATACATCAAATAGAAAAGATAATACAAACAAGACTGGTATGATTCTTACATGTCGTGACACACGTTTGAAATATCAGTCAAATGTTCTCCATCATTCTCATGGCATACAGCCTAAATTCAAGTACAACTATGACGCGTAGTTCTTCACAGAACACAGATACATTTTTTCCACTAATAAAGCTAAATTTAAAATGCTTAAACTTGTCGTGAAACCGATCCACAGCCCTATGCGTAGTGGTGGTGATGCACGAATTACTCTCTTTACCTCAAAAGTTAAAAACTATTTCAGGAAAGAGATTGCATAACACGTATACTACTCAAGCTTGGCACTGTTTTTTATATAAAATATATGTTTATTTATGCGTACGGAAGTCTATGAAATTGCTTGCATCACACTTCAAAGAGCTGTAAAAAATACGTTATAATTTTCAAAAGGGTGTACAAGAAGGCCGAAGCCCAAATCGTCATTAACCGTACTTGGTTCATTCAGTTCTTTAAGAGGTACCAGCACCCGCCATTCTGAATTTAAAAATAATTTCAAAAACATACATTTCAGATGTTATTTCATGTACCAGGTACCGACGCGGCATATGGCGTAGTTTCGTAACATTTCCGAAATTCGCATTTCTTGACGAATATTGCCATATACCATCTCTGTAGTTACCCGTAACGGAAAAATACTTATCTCCGAAGACTATTAGTTGTAAACTAACCAAACAATTTTCTAAGGCTGTAGAAGACAATATTCACGCCAAACCGTTCAAAATAGTTAAAATTCTTCTAATTAAAATTATTATGACAAAATTATAAATAAAAAGTTATGGGTATTTGTACCCCTTAGTCACAGAAAGTGATGCCAAGGCGTAGCAAGTATTGCAGAGATTGCTCTACTGGAAAACCTGTAAAAAGTGTTAAATACTGCATTTAATATGCATTGCAAGTATCAGATATCATTCACAAATGTGGGACAACAAATGAGAAAAAAAATGCACGGAAACTTTTCGGTGATTTGTAAATGTGTGACACAATTTATATTGAACAAATGTGCGAGTGAAATCTGGTGTAACTCGTAGGTGTATTGTGTAGGTTGGTAACGACGAAAAATCAGCCTAGACTTGGCATGAGTATAAAGTAATGCAAAAAATTAGCATATTTTATTTTTGTGTTCGAGGTTATACCTCTGATCTTACAATACAAACAGCGTCGACGCAGGAGCTGCACTACGTGAATGCACCACTTAACTATTGCTTCACCCCTGCAGGGTAGAGTGTATGCTACCCGCAAAATGATCCCCTCGCTTCCAAGTCACATTTATTGCACTATTGATAAATGTATATACAACGTAAAGAAAACATTTTAAACAATACTTAGGCTTGGCACAGTTATTGTGCGATTGATTCTTAGTTTATATAATCTGAAACAAAGCAACAAAGGGAATGACATACGTAATGTGAAATCTCATCCAGTTAAAATGCCGGATATTTTGAACGTCAAGTAAAAAACTCGGCCGGACGCAGGAAAATAAACCCTAAATCAAAATCAATGGTAAAAATCAGTGAAACGTTAATTACTTAAATTCCAGTGAAAAATATGTTCCTGAATTATAAAAATTTAGAATTCCCTGAAAAAATAAACAGACAAGTCAAAGCCAATAAAATTTAATGGAAATCACTTAAATCAGTTGCATTTAGTCATTAGTCACTAACTTTAGTTACACATTTTTGACCGAAACGACTAGAATTTCGCCCAAGTGGTGCACTATCAATGACTCAGTTTAAAGTGTACTTAATAAATTAAAAGTAAAAAATTTAAAAACAAGGTTTTTTTAAAAAAAGTTAAGTAAGAAGTAAAAAAATAAATGTAAGATATATTTGTCATTTATACATATAGTAAGTATTTTCTAGGTTCAGATTAAACCCTTCCTTGGTAACACATAAGCGTGCATAGGTAAGTTCTATGGACGTACATAAAATAGATATTTTCAAAATGTAAAAATTATATACATAATATGCTGAAATGATAATTATTTATATACGTCCCTATAACTTACCTATGTACACCTATATTACGAGTTACCAAGAGATAGTTTGTTCTTAACCTAGAATATACCTGTTATTTACATATATGACAAATGTTAAGTAAATACATTTTTTAGTTTTTAGTTCACCTTTTTTAAATAGCTTAGTTTTTTACTTTTAATTTATTTGTTAGATTTTAGTCTTAAATCTTTGGAATTTATTTATTTTCTTGATATTTGTTTCGAATCTTTTCAAGGCGCCATGTTTGTTATGTTGATGTTTCATTTTTTTTTATTATTATTCTTGTTCCCACTAAACCGAAAAATATGTTGGTCCATCCTCGCAGAGATTTCAGAATAGAAGGGTTGGGCATTTAATTAAATAGAGTGTCCGGTGACCCGGAGTGGTACGTTATCGACAGTGCATGTTTGAAACCCCCTGCCATTCAGCTCCTCAGCACGTACCCCACGCAAAAAAGAACTAGTAAAACATAATTTTGTCTTTTTAGTTCACGTATTTTTAATAATATATATGCAATTTAATACCATGCTCTGTTACCGAACTTACATAAGTATGCCAAATTTCAGCTGAATCGGTTAACACACGGTTGCAAATGGTTTGCAAATTTCGAAACGGACTACTTACATACATACGAACATTGGAAGTTAAGTAAAATCTTGTAAAAAGGAGATCCTGACCTCGTTTCGCCTAACGTCTGGTAGCAGTAACTACGACCCGACAAGCCAACGAGGCCGCGACCTGTCCGTAGAAGCGCGTGGTCCGGTCAGATCGTGAGCTCCAACCATGTCATGTAGATGCGTTAAGTAATTACTTCACCGCGTTTCTCTCTCCACCGCGTAAACCCGAGGAGGACAAAGAGAAGTTCCGGAGAGACAAGAGACGAACCGGAGAGGAAAGACGAGACGAACCCGCGCGCCCAGACAAAGCCGCAGCCGCGGTAATTATTTCCGGCACGTGGCTCCCTTCCGGTGACGTCATCGAGGTGGCTGCGAAGTCAGTGAGAGCCAAGGGAAGAATATAAGGTGTGGGAATGGCAGTGTTTGAATGTGTAGTGTTACAAAATATATATTTAAGTCATTATTATATTAGGGGTTCATAAGTTATTTTACGTTTGGGGGGTTTCACTCAGATGATAGCTACACTGTGGGTTTATTTAGATGTTATTTAGGGCTAAATGACTTTAAGACACGGTTAAACGGGCATTTACTATACTACAATGGCAGGTACTCTGAATACAAAGACGTTTACAAAGTATTACATTAATTTAGGAGGGGAGCGCAATATTACAGATTATTATTACTATATATGTTAAGACGAGGGTTGCTGCCATATAACTACATCAGACTACCTTACCGAAGCTGGATTGATGAGGAGACGTCATCGACGGACGAGCACGCACACGCCGGGGCTCGATCCACGAGTCGCCGGTGGAGAACTGCACAGCTGTTGATCAGATGAGTGCTGGTGGACGACAGCCCGACGACAGAAAGACAACAGACAGACCCCGTTTACTTGGTAACCGAGCCATATATCGGCGTGCTTGTCCTTAATATTGTGCAACTACGAGGGGGGTGAGGTGAGTTGCTGTCTTCCGTGGTTTCCCAACTCTGACCTGATTGCCGCTCGGACCTCTCGCTGTCCGACTTGTCAGGCAATATCAGAGCAGTAGCAATTCACACGGCTTGCCATTATTGGGCTGAAACCCGATAGCGTCTTACTTGTCAGCCTACAAGAAACAACACTATCAGGCGCTAGACACTAGACAGGGATAAACAAAACGCTTATTTCATTTCCGAATCGTTTTTGTTTCATTGCCTGGTCCAGTACCAGCATTACAATAACAATTAATAACGTGTATTGCAAGAAACAATGTTATCGTTATCTTGTGAATGTATTATTTCGTGATTATAAATTATTTGAATATAATACACTTACGTAAAATGTTTAACAAAATTACCTACTTATTTGTCGGCGTCATGTTACTGGCATTTGCGCTGCGCAACTTGTGTAACGACAGTTGATATTTTACGACAAAATAATGTCTTAAATTTGGTTTTAAGTGTTTATTTTGTAAGGTTTTATATTCGCTCGAAAACGTGTAAAATTTGGAGTGATACGAAACGCAAAAGCAATGAATGAACGTGTTTAATGTATTTTCAACCTACCGTTTTGAATTGTATTTTGAAGTTTGTGTGTAAGCGTGCATGCGGTAACAATAGCACCAACCTTTCAAACATACATTGTTGTGTTTAGACATCGGCAGATTTACACAGGGCAAAAAAATAAGCGGCTCGTTTTTAACCTTGAGTGTCTTCTCTGGTATACCTTATAAGCTCATTGAACACTATGTTGAACACTATGGAGTGGACTGGTAATGTGTGACATCGGGAAATTTTCCGATACGACTTCCCTGTACCCTTCCCAACAGATGTATACACACTCTAAACCTGAATTAGTGAATATTCACCGATTCATGACGATGGACGGAGCAGTTTAAACAAATTTAATCAGTGAAAAACCACTGTGAAATCGGTGACTATTCACTGATTCCGGTAAAAAAGTGCCAACATTCTACAAGTTAATTAGTGAATGTCCACAGATTTTCCAGTCATTTTTCACTAATTCAATAATTGAAATCTGTTCTTTGAAAACAACTGGAAAAACGGTGAATATTCACTGATTAACTAGTGAGATGTTGGCACTCTTAAAGGAAATCAGTGAATGTTCACTAATTAAACAGTGACTATTTTCACTTATTCAAATAGTTGAAACTGCTCCATCCATCAGCGTGAATCAGTGAATATTCACTAATTCAGATTTAGAGTGCAGAATGTCCAGAAATAAACGCATAAAAAGCACACCACGCGAATCCTGGGCTAAAATGGAGACGAAAATATTAATGTAATATGTTGTACTATATATCTGCACAACGTGGCAACGTAACCCCCTATTGCGCTCGACATTTACCTCGCTTATTTTACTACTACTGTTCTGACTAGCATATTACGGGCGCAGGTTAAAATCCTGAGTAGTCTAAACATGATTCTATGTTTACTTGACGTAACATACATGAAATAATACTTGGTCGTGTAGCGCAAGAAGGAACTATCCCGTGCAGTGTTGACACACTGCGCGCACAAATTATCGTCTAACAATTGGCCACTCTCCTGAAGCAGTTATTGCCCTACTGATTTGGTTGGCGCCCTGACAATTAGTTGTTGGTGTTCTGAAGTGTTTTGCCACAGCTTGGAACGGCTGGAGCTTACGTGAAGGTGTTGGTGCCCTACTATAATGGTTGGCGACACTGAACAGGTTGTCGCTATCCTAACGTTGTTGGACCCGACTTGAATTTGTTGACGCCTACCTGAAGATGATGGCACTCTTCTGCAGTTGTTGCCGGTCTCCTAACGAGATTACCGTTCTCCTTCCTCAATTGCTTGACCACCACCTTTCCATTAAGGCCATGATCCATCATTTCTACTGCTTTTACGATGATATTATTTTTAAAAATCCTAAACGAGAGCATATGTCGAAAAACTGTTGCACAGTTTTGTTTAAAAAAAGTGTTTACTATGATAACTAATCTTTTAAAGATAAAATACTCAACGGTTTCAGCTAATTTAGCAGTGAATGATATTCTCATTAATGAACTAATTAGCGAAATCTATATAATTTTTGTCTAGGAAAAATTATACCACACAGTAAAAACAATTTTTACAAAACTGCGCAAAAGTTTTTGACATCTGCTCTCGATAATGAATAAATGAGTAACTATTGTGAAAGCTGTAGAAATGATGGCGCATGGCCGTAAACGATTGCCGCTCTACTCATATGTTTACAGCCCTTCTGAATAATCTGGATCCATCCTGAAACCATTGGCGTTCACTGGTGAGTAAGCAATGACATAAACAATGACGCCAGTAATACGCCAGTAAAAATCCAGTAATACACTTACAATATGTGTTTAATATATCAACGAAAAAAATATTACAATAACTTAATTACAGTTAAACCGTCAACTGATGAGGATTTTGTTTTGACAACTTAAATTAATTAAACCGTCTCTGCTCAGTGAGAGGTAGTTCCCGAAACAATTATAATATTTTATGTGATAAGAGCATAAAGTAATAATTACGTACTTGACTAAGTCAATTACACACACTGCAGTGTATTCTACCGTTCTAAGTAGCTTTTGTCTTTTAAGGCGCAGTAATATGACAACCGTGATTATTTGAGTACATGTAGATAACGTGAGGCTGTTTGTTTCTTAATCGCTTTTGGATAGTACATTTTTAAGAAATTGTGAATTATGGACTTTAAGAGAGACATTTGGTTATGTAGGTGGACTGTGAACCACTAGGCTTTCAGGCTATACACCGAAATTCCGTCTTCTGCCATGCCATAAGAATATCGCCTAAGAGGGCGTAGTTAGGCCCTTGCTTCAAAACTGCGCTACTTATCGGTCGTAAACTGTAAAAAATTATTAGGGCATAGGAAGTGTTTTCCTATACACGTAGCGGGTGAAATTCACCTTACTTCAGCCTGTAAATACACAAAACTGTTAAGACTTGTTACTGCACACGTTACGTGACTTCAGTATACATTTGACTGACAAACATTTTAAGAAAGCTACTCTGAATGTTGGGAAGTAATTTTATACTATACAGCATGGATCAGAATTCATGTGCCAGACTCCGGAAAGGAATTGTTTATGAAAAATAAGGTGAGGTTGCATTGACCAACACTATTGTGTGGTGAATATTAAGGGAGCTTCACGACGTAGAAAACATAATTTTAAATACATTTATTGAAAAATACTAGAAAGTAAGAGCTATAATTGGCGTAGAGCTCTAAGAATCACAGAAAAAAATCTGTGAAAATGTGGTTTGCATAACGTTTCCCTTCACGGCTTATGTAGGGGTTACTCAACGTAGTTGTGTAAGAAACTTTTAAATACTAAGCGGTTATAAAGTATTATATGCATAGAATTCCTTATCGCGCAAAATAAGGGGAAAGTACATGTTGTATTATTTCACTCCGGTAAACAGTTTTCAAGAAAATGCGAATCAAAATACGAAGACGCAATGTAACCCCGCAAAGGTAGGCTATGCTAATTGCAGCATTGAATGGTTAATAAGAGTACAGTAGCGAGATGAACAGCCACATCTGGGCGCACCACATGTACCCTATGGGCAATCAATGCGTTACAGTGTCAACATGTGGGCTGGCAATTGTTTGTTAGTACTTTATTTGCTACCTGACCGTCTCACATTACTTAACGTTCCTGCAGGATGTATTTCCGGAATTGCTGTAGGAAGTATCATTCGAGCTTTCATAGTTTTTGTACAGTGGCATAGATTAAATTTGGATAAAACTGTTTAATACAAAAAACGAAAGCCAACTGACCTACAGAAATGAAATACTTCACACTGAGTAACAGTGTCATGGGCTACGTCAAGAGGTATATAAAAATCCTCAGTGACATTTTATGTATTTCTTAAAAAAATTACACGGGATAGATTAGAAATAACTGTATGGTAAGATATTGAACAAGAAAAGTGTAATGTGGATTACAGAGGGATATTGCAATCGATAATACGACTATTACAGTTAGACAGGAAAGTGAATCATCAGGTTTGTGCAGCGAGGCGGAGTTGAGCGAGAACACAGACAAAGCGAACTATACCTGGATGAAGTGCTACCATCGTCCTTGCGACCTCTCGGGCTGTGAAACAAATAAGTACTACACACAAAAACATGCAGATGAGTTGATAAAGAAAATAAGTACATTACTGTTTAATGATTTTGCATAGTGGAAATTTTATTTCCCAAAACTATCCTGATGCTGTTGGACAAATTATAGCAGACGTACGTAAATACCTTCCGTGTAATTAAATAAAAAATATATATAGGTGAGTTAAGGGAAATGCTCTAATTCGCGTACTTGCAGAAATAAACGCGCGGCATTTCTTAATGAGAAAAGAAGAAGTTTCATGTCTCGGAATATAGTTCATGCAGTTCAAAATAAATTAAAGAAATAGTTGGCTAGCTTTGGTTGATTTCAGTCAGTAAAGCAAAAGAACAAACTTAACTCATGCTACTGGTTAATGTTCGTAGTTCACAAAAAAAATAGATTTCATTATGGAAATATGGTTTGCAGAAAAAAAAAACGAAAAATAAAAACAGTTTATTTCAAAATTACGTAAATGATAATCTACATCTTCGTCCTCGCCTAGCAGGCAAATAGGCTCGGGCGGCTATCCTTCTTCTGATTGATGTGTTGGCGTCATTATGACAGCGTTACCCGAATGGCGTCAGACGTAGCTGCGTCTTTTCAGCACTTGAAATGCTTCACCAAAAAAACTAGTAAAGCGTTTGAGGGCTCTTCCAAACACCCATACGCTATAATATAGGTACATACTGCTTATAAAAACCATCCTGTAGTTAGGATGAACAGCCATTGCAAATAAATTAAATACATTTCTCGGTCTCTTCAGAAAAATGGCTGGCTGCGTCAAAATTCGTCCAAAAAGTCGTTCTTTTTCATAAGGAACCTCAATTCTCTCTGGACGTCTAAGATAACACACCTAGTAGGTGATAACAATCATGATTTAAAAAACCCCTATTTGAACTTGCCGCGCCTCAGTGTACTCCAAGCATAAGAGAAAATAAAACACCACAAAGCTATACCTATCATTACCTCTGAGCACACTGAAACCTACAAAGATATATCAATCTCATAAAATTAAAACATTAAATACTATAACTCTGAATAGATCTGAAAAAAAAAAACTAAATGGAAGGTATTACATACAAGGAAAACACACAAATTATAATTTAAGAATATTAGCAATGCAAAGGAAGGGCATGTAATAAACTAAAATGATTTAAATATTCCAGGGAAATTATAATTCATAATTATGTCCTTGATTTCACCAAAAATTGCAAAATACATCATTCTAACAAGAAGAAAAAAATATATACACACATTTATCTGTATACCCTTACAACATGTGGGCTGGCAATGTCAACAATCGTTTGTTGGGGCTTTATTTGCTACCTAACCGTCTCAATGGAGTCCATTACTTAACGTTCCTGCAGGATGTATTGCCGGAATTGCTGTAAGATGTATAATTCGCAATTCGCCGCACCACGTGGTTTCAGCACGATGGAGCACATCCACTCGGGGGGGGGGAGTTCACGCCAAATTTGAATGGTTATAGAAATTTTTGCATTTCTACAAGATATGGTTTGTTTTATAGATACATATTGTGAATTTTTTAACAGTAATGAAAATTTTCTAGCTTTCATAGTTTTTGTACAGTGGCATAGATCAAATTTGGATAAAACAGTTTAACACAAGATACGAAAGCCAACTGACCTACAGAAATGAAATACTTCACACTGAGTAACAGTGTCATGGGCTACGTCAAGAGGTAAATAAAAATCCTCAGTGACATTTTATGTATTTCTTAAAAAATTCGTAAAATGGCCAATGTTTTGTTTCGAATTCAGCAGTTTTTTTTTAATACAAAATATATTCACATGCGATTTTCATACATATCATGATGTAGCCCGTGAGATCGTTCTTTAGTGTGAATTATTTCATTTCTGTAAGTCCTTTGGTTTCTTTTTTTTTTTTTTTTTGTATTTAAACGTTTTATGCAAATTTGGGCTTTGACCTGCCACTATACAAAAAGTATAAAAGCTATAATATTTTCATTACTGTAAAAAAGTCTATATATAGTATGTTATACATATATATATATATAACCGTATTTTGTACAAATATAAAAATTTTCAAAACTATTAAAAATGTTGTAGGCAGAAAAGGGCCCATCCATTAGCCGGCTCGATCTCAGACCTTACACTACTGGATTATTTTTATACGGTTTTGTCAACTCCCTGATTTACGATACGTCTGTGACTAGCCAGGAAGATCTTGTGGCACGTGAGATAGCCGCATTTGACTGTGTACGTGCCGTACTTAACATTTATGCGAGTCCAGGCCAACCTGATCCGCCGTTGCCAGCTGTGTGTTGAGTGAGAGTGAGATATTTTTTTGGTCATCGTTCAACATCGAGGTCTTTAGTCTTTAACGCTTGGGGGGGGGTGACACGATGTGAGTATGGAGCAGCGCCGGAATGAAAGGGCGGGGGAAACGGGAGATCACCGAGATAACCCGCCGACCAGCTGCATCGTCCGGCATGATTCCCACATGCGAAAATCCGGGGACCGACCCCGCCGGGAATCGAACCCGGATCGCCTTGGTGGGAGGTGAGAGATCTGACCCCTCGACCACCGCAGCCCCAGCTGTGTGTTCAAGTGGGGGGACGGCAATTCGAACGCTTATTGTAACTACGTATTGATGTTGAGGGCACGGTCTACCGTAATTTTCACCACCATTATTTTATTTTGTATTTGTACCACATATTTTTATTTTATTTTAGACACTAAATGTGACTAAATTTGGCTCTTATGAAATTTTTTTATCTCTCATAGTTTTCGCGTAATGGCTTGTTAAAGTCATATTTTGCATGTTTCCGTTTTAACGACTACACTAAAACCAACTGATATACCATACTGAAAAAAATCACAGTGGATAAAGACATCGCAGGCTACAATGACATGCTCATAAAATTAAAGAATAAAAATTATTTGAATTAAAAAAAGAATGCTGAAACTGAAAATAAAAATTTTAAAAATCCAATATATTTTTATAAAATACAAATAATTTTTATTCTTTAATTTTGTGAGCATGCCATTGTAGCCTGCAATGTCTTTATCCACTGTGATTTTTTTTCAGTTTGGTATATCAGTTGGTTTTAGTGTGGTCGTTAAAACGGAAACATGCAAAATATGACTTTAACAAGCCATTACACAAAAACTATGAGAGATAAAAAAAATTTCATACGAGCCAAATTTAGTCACATTTTGTGTTTAAAATAAGAAAAAAATATGTGGTACAAATAAAAAATAAAATAATGATGATGAAAATTGCGGTAGACCGCGCCCTTAATAAATACTTATGCAGTACATGCAAATGCATTTCTCCTATTTTTACTCTGCTTCTTGTTCTGTACACGTAATCTCTCTTAATATAACCATTAAGGCAGTGGTTTGTGTCGGCAGTTACCGCTAACCAGCGTGTTTTCTCAACATTCGTTTCAATCCTCTTGCATTCCGCCACTGCTCCATTTCTACCTCATTTCGACATCATCAGGTCTCAAGAAATTTAAGTTCAGATGCTTATGAAGCGAATGTAGTTTCTCACGTGTGAGGTGCGAAAACTGGTGGTTGATTAGGCTGAATTTGCTACACGTGACGTACTGATAGGCACGCAGCATTTTTTCTGGTATTAATTTTTCTGTGGCATTTTGAGTCGTGACTCTACACTTTTATTTGTATGTAGGATCAAACATTTCGGCTTACGTAGGCTATATGCGTGTCTTTGTTGTTATGAATTCGAGTGGTACTTTTTTGCAGACGTTGTGGTGCCCCAAAATCATGATTCTAATAAGAACGCTGCATGTATAAACGTTATTATTTCAAGTATGTTATTGTTGTAGATAAACAGGTTCAGAATATCTTAATCAGTTTCACGTAAAAATAAAACTAAATCACTTGCCACCCTACAGCATCGTTCATACAACACGTGTTAGTTGCCATGCCGTCACAAATCTCGCTACTCAATTTAACCATTCACTGCTGCAATTAGCATGGCTCAGAAAGCCGCTGTATTGCCTACCTTTGCGGGGTTACACTGTGCCTTCATATTTCGATTCGCATTTTATCGAAAATGGTTTACCGGAGTGAATTAATACAACAGATACTTTCCCCTTAATTTTGCGCGATAAGTAATGACATGCATTTAATATTTTAATATCGCGTGATATTTAAAAGTTACTTACACAAATAGGTTGAGTAACGCCAACATAAGCAATGAAGGGGAACGTTTCGTGAACCAAATTCTCACAGATTTGCTCCGATTCTTAGAGTTCTATGCCAATTATGGTGGCTCTATCTCTTACATTTTCTACCATTTTCGAAAAATGTATTTCAAAATTTAGTTTTCAAGGTCGTGTAAGCTCCCTTAATATTCACCACACCATAGTGTTGGTCGATACAACCCCACCTTATTTTACATAAACAATCCCTTTCCGGAGTTTGGTACATGAATTCTGGTCCATGCTGTATACTTCTTAACAACGTCTACATTCTCGTGTACAATATTTCCAAACAAATTTCTTACTGTGTACAGCTGTCGTTTATAAACCGTTTATCTATTTTTAATTTTGTCTTATTTCAAACACAATTCAGGAATAAACAGGTTGTTAGGAAATTTAACTGTCAGTGTTAGGGAAGTGATTTTCTCATTAAACAGTAAGTAGAAAATGTGGGACAATTTCCATTCAAAGTGTAAGTTAACAGAGGTCTGAACCTTTGAAAATATTTTTTTAATTGTAAGGAGGCAAAATACTGGAAACGGCATGGATTTCGTTTTTATTCCGTGAACAGTACTAAGTGTTATTAAGATCAGATAAATAATCAATCAAATAACTCCCGTCATAAATAATGAGGATGGCAACCTTCTCACTGCGTACAGTTGTTTTGCCACCAGGTATTGTGATCATTTTACACTGTCTTTTTTAACCTTAAATAATCATGTTGCAAGTGCGTCACTCTAAAATGGAGGGGCTGCGTTGGCCGAATGGTCAGACCATTGGCCTCCCATCGAAGCGATCCGGGTTCGATTCCCGACATGGTCGGTCCCAAGGATTTTTACATGTTGGAATCGTGCCGTTGGTCGGCGGGTTTTCGCGGGGATCACCCGTTTCGCCCGCACCTTAATTCCGGCGCTTATCTGTACTCATATCATGCCCCATGCTCTCAAGGCCTCGATGGTAAGTGCTCACCAAAATCTCTTCACTTCACTTCTGTTGTCTTTGACGCATCTTCTAACTTGCCTCTACTATGTGCACGTGGCCAATATTGAGAATCTGTGCCGGTATTCATCAAAAAACGCGTCGCGATCTCGCGAGAAGCGTAAGCGATCTGTATAACTACCTACGTAAATCGACGTCTATCACAGACTACCATAATCAACTCGTTTCGGACACCTATTACAGTCATCGGTATCAAAGCAAGTAGCGTGTATTCGAACTATTGTCTCATTTGACATTCTTAAGCTGACTTTGTATCTCTACAGTTTCCAGCTGATTCCTGTAAATGTGGTGGCTGTGATGGCCGAATGGTCGGACCATTCGCCTGCCACCAAGGCGATCCGGGTTCGATTTCTGGCGGGATCGGTCCCCGTATTTTCGCATGTGGGAATGGTTTCGGACAATGCCGTTGGTCGGCGGGTTTTCTCGGGTATCTCCCGTTTCCCCGCCCTTTCATTCCGGCGCTGCTCCATACTCGCATCATATCACCCCTCACCAGCGCTAAAGACATCGATGTTAGGCGCTGACCAAAATCTCTCACTCTCACTCATTCCTGTAAGTGTGTAGGTTTCATCATTGAAGCTTTACCCCAAACGCGTTTTAACATACAATATTCGGATGAATGTTTTGCGAGATGAAAAGTTCGTATAATAGATCTTGGCCACACATTTATATTTATATCTTTGTGTGTTCAATTTATGTTATGATGGCGTTACGAAGAGAGTTCACTGTAACACGAATGGCCGAGAATCATACGGCACGCGCACACGAAATAACTTATATCGGGCGCGTGTGCTCACACATACAGAGTACAGTTGTGATGGGGGACGACCGACACTTCCCCGGGGCTGGGCTTGACACCTTCGCAGAAGGGTTGCAGTGGGATATGTGTGGGGAGGGTGGGGCGAGAGACGTCCGGACAATTTGCGGGTACGCGGAGGACCACAACACTTGAATAACAAGGCCGTGCACCCGCAAGGCAGGACGTGAGGCGCACCAGGAGTATTCTTGCAGCCTGAAGCAACTGCGCAGCACAGGAGGTCCCACGGCACCGCGACACAGTCCGTACGTGCTCCGGTTACGGAATGAAGGGACGTCTTCAACTCCCACCCCTCAGCCCACAAACTTCCTCTCCTCACCAGTATTACATCCAGATCATTTTGTAAGGGGGCAAAGATGGCTTAAGCCCCACTTCCTATTTTTTTTTTTTTTTTTTTCGAATTTTACAGTAAGACTAGAAAATATTGGGCAAAAAAATAATTAATACTGCAGTAGTAATAATCTAGTTTTAGTATTTTAGAAATTAAATTTGTACTATCTAAAAATATTTTCTCCAAAATTATGTAACGAAATTAAACTAGTCATTTCGATTTAATTTACAGGCGTTGACGTACACATAAACATTGTAAGCACATACTACAAAACGACACTCTAGCATTACGTTACATACGTTAATGTCATTTTCTCAGCCAAAAATGCATTACAAATATTTTTTTAAATTAATTAGCTTCTTCTGGGCAGATATTATTATGTCCTCACTTTCTCAAACAAGGCAAGGCCAGGATGCTGCCCCTCCGATATGCTGCTCGGGGCACATGCCCCATCCCAACCCTTCTAGATCCGGCACTGCTTCCACCCCCACCCCCTTGCTGTGACTTGTGTCTAGCCGCTGACACTGTGCCGCAGTTTCGGCAATCATCGGAGATACTGCGCATGCGCCAACACTTCGCGAAGCAGACGCAAGTAATTGCAACGGTTATTCTAGTTACCCCATTCAGCAAAACCGTTCTTCTATTCAGGAAACAGTATTTGTTTGCACTTTAAACTAATATTTTAACTAATCTAAACTGTCACAGGTGTAAAGCCGCAGTCAGGATTTCAGTTTAAGGAGCGGTGTATCCCAAAACTGGGAATGTTATAAAGAAACTCTTATCCCCAAATAAAGCGGGCTCGGGCGTCCTCCCCTGGGAAAATTTGGATTTTCAATGTGCAAAATATTGCTGTCCAAGCAGTTTCCGTGAGGTGCATAAGGTAAGGGGTAGTCTGGACCCAATGGACTCTCACCCTCTAGCTACGTACCTGATAAGGACGGAGAAAGGAATGGGCGAGGAACCCAAGCATTCCCGATGATTGTCGAATGTGCGGCACAGTCTCAGCTGTTCTCCTGAAACAACCAGCTGCAGACCAAGCGTGGCTGTGAGACTAGGGGTGTATTTCGCTAAGTGTCATTATATTTCTACAGGGCAATCGAATGACCCTGGCTCGATTCCCGTTTCCGACCATCCTGTTTTCGATTTTCCATTATTTCCCCCCAAATCGCTCCAAGAATGATGAGATGATTCCTTAAGAGGACATATTACATAATTCAGCGCTAAATAGTATGAAAAAAAATGCTGTTTTTTTTTCGAAGCCAATTCGCATAAACCAAAAAATAGCAAACTTAGACAAAAGTTTTAGCCATCTTTCTGAACAAAAATGTTTGTCGAGCAATGTATTTCCGAAGAAAAATCTTTGATGCCGATATCTGGTACATTCAATTAAGGCGCAAGAGATCACGCTTAACTAGTGCACTTTTCAGGGTAAATTTTTATTCATAAAGTTCACAAATATCATTATCTAGGATTGTTGTTTTATATATTTTCCATATTGTCATTCAAAAACCTGTATATTTTAATTGGAGTTTTCAACGTTTATTTATCTACTATGCTCTTTCTCTCTCTCTCTCTCTCTCTCTCTCTCTCTTAACCTAGGCTACAGCTGATTCCTCTCCCAGCGTCTGAGCTTTGAAGTTGAATGCAACCATCTATAATAACCTCGATGTCGGCGGGGATGTTAAGACAGATATAAACAAAATAAAACTAATTATATTACGTGTCGCGAAGCGCAGTGTTATTATTGGCCAGTGACCATTTGCAACACTAGGTGCGCTCGTGTCGATGTGGTTCCACAGCAGCTGTTGACGTTTCCTGTTTAAAAAATAAATTAACAGTGACAACACTTTTGTAGTTAAAGTGAATTTATTTATTTTCTGCAAATACATTTACTAAACCTTAAATGACAAGTTTATTTCAGAAATAAATTGAACCATGTAGTTTTTTTTATGACCTAGCATGTTACCGACTTTACTTTGCCAAACTTGTTTATAAGGAAATCTATTATCTTCCTATCATGTAGTAGGATTAACATTAGTTGCACCTACTGCTTGTGGAGGAAGTATGTCGATACTGGTTTGCTGGTGGTGACGTGTTATGTTCACGGCTAAATATTGTTACATCACAGAGACCAGCAAGTTTCCCGTTATTATCACATAGCAGACTAGACTCCAAGTCTCTGTGTGCTCATCTGACTACTGTTGTTGGCCGGCGGTTTGTGAGAACGTTTTCAACCAATGATATGTCATCTGTAGAGATGACTGTTAGAGAGGATGGTATGTCGTGAAAATGTTTCGTGCCAATATACCCTTGAAAACGCTGTAGTTAGTTACAACACATATGATTAGGCGATGTACGTCTGACACAACGTAGCTGTCTGCAAACCAATAACAGGCATCAAATATTACAACAGCGGGATTCTTATTGGATCAGTTAAATAGGGCTACACCTCCACATAAAAGCGAAAGCCAGTCATCTTCTGGTAAACTGAACGTGCGTTGAAACCCAGCAAATAGTCAAGTTTTCCCGTGATTAATCATCCTCTCTAATGATGGTATATCGCGGGAAAAGTTTACTGTTTGCTAGACCCCGATGTAATGCGCACATAATCGACATTTTAATTTTGCTGTTGGCTCTCGTTTGTCTTCGAAGAAGTTTGCCCCATTTAAATCAGTCAACGAGAATACCACTGCTTTAACGAAGAACGTCTCTGATTCGTCATCAAACTTGTTACGGTATGTAGGCTATACTGGCTGAAATAATTTTCGCGATTTTCCGTCATCTCTAATGATGATATATCGCGAAAATTTATTGTGCCAGCATACCCTTGAAAACGCTGTAGTTTCTCGCAAAATGTATGACTGGGTGATACACGTCTGAAACTCCGTAGCTGTCTACAGACCAACCAAAAACATCGAATATTACAATATTGTGATTCCTGTTGGCTGAGTCATATAGGGAAATAGCTTCACGTTCAGAGAAAAGCCAATAAGCTTTTGATAAGCCGAACGTACTGTTCTGAGTGTCGCCGTGGCCGAAATGTAAACAAGAAAGTATGCCGGAGTTACAACACCCTCCTCTTTCCCAACCACAGTGAAATGGACGGCAATATAGGGCACTGTAGCGGGGCTGTCTAGTTATGGTCACCTAGAAGACAATATGTGCCACCAACAGCCCGCCGAGCCAGGGAGAAGGTCACAGGTTCGAGTCCCTAGACGTGCCGCTCACCGCTAGTCGACTACAAACACACAGCCTTCGGCATCATGAACAATGTGGGAGCGTCAGCTCCAATTAGGCCTGTAGTTAACCCAATCTAGTTAATTAATTTTAATCCACTACGTTAATACCGCTCCCCTCCGAACTAACAAAGATGTAGACTATATATTTAACTTTATATAAACTTGTAGAATAGATCTTATTCACTTTATTATGCACCACTATAACTCTCCTCTGTAGCGAAGCCCCTAGTGTAAGTCATTTTTAATGGTACACAACAGTACGTTGAAACCTAGCAAACAGTCAATTTTCCCCCCGATAAACCATCATCTCTAGAAATTTGTAAAATACTCACTTACGTGTGATACAGTCACACAAATATACAAAGACCATGAGGCAATAACGTCACTGAGTGGGTTCCAGTAAATCCTAGCCTGTCAGTTCTTAGGACTGCTCTGCACAGAAAAATTAGTAATTTTATAATACTTCCACACACTGCCCAACTCTTACACATTGCATTCATAGCAATTTCCCATAAATAACATATTAATGGGTGTCATTGTTTTTGTACAAGCGCATGTCAAAGTAGTGATTTGACAGTTTTCGCTACTTATCCAAAGTAAGAAATATTCAAACTATAGTAATGAAATAATTTAGAGCGAAAGTAAATGTATTAACCTATAGAATGACACCTGTGTAATATCACATAAAATTGTTTCTGTTAGAAAATAAATTCTTGAATGTACCTAAATTTTTGCATTTCTGTTAGTATCTGTGTTTTAAATAATAGAATATACGTGAAATAACAACAGTGCTATTCTGTCGCGTAATACATTTACTTTCTCTTAATTATTTCATTTGTATCGTTTGAACAGTTTTTACTATGGGTAAGTAGCGAAAACCGTCAAACCGCTACTTTGATATGTTTCTTGTACGAAAACTATGGAACCCAAAATATTATATTTGTGGAAAATTACTATCAATGTAATGTGTAACAGCTGGACAGTGTTTGGTTCAATTGCGAATTTTTAGGTGCAAATCGACCTTAAGTAATATACTGTTTACGTTATGTGATGTTCACTATGCGAGAAAAAAAAACGTTTTTTACGTGTAGCCACATACTACTCAGCTGCTAGGTCGCACATCTCTGACCAGGGCGATCAAGGTTAGTTCCCAAACTGGGATGACCAGGATTTTTACAAAAAGGAATCGTGCCGGATGATATCGTTATTTTGTCTTGTTTTCACCGCCCTATCATTCCGGCGCAGCTCTTTGCTCGCCTCGTATCGCCCGCCATCGGCACTAAAAACCACGCTGTTAAGAGCTGACCAAAATACCTTCGATTCCATTCAGTGTAACTTAAGTTAATTTCAGTACCGAAATTAAAATGTCGAATGATTTTGCATCATACCTATGGAACACTAGAACAGATATAAACATCTAGTCGACATCTAGGTCGTTGGGCAAGAAAGACTTTGCTTGTAGGACCAACAAAAGAAGCGGCCATGCCCTGCTTTAAAGAACATATCAACAATAACCTGGAATGATATCGGAGAAATAAAGGAAAGCTAAAATCCAGACGGCCTGACAAGAAATCGAACCCGTGTCTTACCGTATGTAAGTCCAGAATTTAACAATTGCACCGCCTGGCTACGTTAATTACGTATGTAAGTTGGTTACTGCTAAAGCGGTAAATAATGTTAGTGATGGACACCATACTTTATAATAAGGAGGTTGGTGAATGATATTCAATGTAACTGGCTCGAATACGCTTAGAAAAATATGAAAGCATTTCAAACGGCTATTGCACTAATCGGAAATCGCGTGCATGCTCGCTTCTCATAATCATTTCTAAATAAATGGACTATTTTATATTTGTCCAATGCATTTTGGTATTTATGTATTATTAACGTGGGAAATTAAACGTTAATTTGCCCGTGGAGGTGAACGCATTTTTTTTCTCAATATAACTTTGCAACTATTTTTATTACTCGATTTTATACCAACTTCCTTCTCTTTTCCTGGCCTTGTAAACGTATACTATGAAAAATAGTTAACACGGAATAACAGTGTCAGATGCTACGTCAAGATATGTAAATTACAAGAAAAAGTAACATTGGATATTTTTGTAATGAATAAAAAATTGTTATTATGAAAATAAGCAAAATATCTATTTCCTGCTGTTTGTTGCAATGAAAAAAAATTCAGTGCAGTTTTTATGCTTATCTTGACGTCAGTGACACTGCTCTTCAATGTGAATTATTTCATTTCTGCAAGTCAGTTTTCTTTCTTTTATGCAAAAACATTATAACCAATACACTAAAACTATGAAAGTTAAAAATAATCATTAAAGTAAAAAATTGTGACAATTTATGTCTACAAGACTAACCATATCTCGTACTAAAAATTAAAATTATTAAAACAACAAAAAATTTTTGTGAACTCCCCCTTAATCGACTTCGTTCATTCTTGTTTTATAATGACCAATATGCATGATTTGTTTATCCCAAGAGATGTTGTATGGTTCGTGAAAACAAAATAAGCGAGAGGCTCAGTTGGAGATCAGCTATGGAGAACTTCTAGGTATAATAACGTTGTAAAGCAAGTGGGTTTGCACTTAACATTTCTTATAATACCAACAATTGCGACAACAATATTTATAGAATAAGTATGTGTTTGTGCAACAAAGTAGGACTTACAGAGAAGACTTAGTTGTGTTCTGAAACAGAACTTATGACCAGTAATATGCCGTAGACAGCCACTAAGAAATAAGTTTTTCGAAATTCGAAAATTAAGGAAGTGAAAAGGTGTAAAATGTGTTTTCAATTAATCCTCGATAACACTTAAACTTGCTGAAATATTAAGGTGATTTTTTTCATCAGAATGACGGTTACAAAAATGCATATTATGTAACTTTTCGAAATTCAAAAATTAAGGGCGTGATACAACCTTGTCTTTATTTCGAAGTTTATGCCTACCCGACACAGTTAAATGCTGAACGTTTTTCTTAACGGAATAAAACGTCAGAAACTGCTTAAATAATGTGGTTGCTATTTCACGCAAGTAAGAACATAAACCTATTTTCCCGAAACCTTGACTAAACTGGTAAATTGCGGTAAAATTCACCTGTCAATTTAACAAACGTTTACGACGCTCGGCATGACCGACTGCTCTTGCTGCACATATTCAACTGAAATTAGAGAAGCCAGCTTCGTCCCGTCTACGTCAGTTCCTCTGCTGTGACGTCAGATACGCCGTGATTGAACCTCGTCAGTCACGTGTGGTGCTGCTAGGCTAGAACCTTCGCTGTTTATTTTTTTCATCGATTGCCAAAACTGTTTGATGTAGATAGCTCCACTGTGGTAAAGAATGCGCCACTATTGTAAAGTGGGCGTAATTGGTTTATTATTTTAATATGATATAATAAAACTGTGATTGATTGAGATTATATTGGCAGGAGTATATTTTACACTACAAATAGCCGCCTATTGGACCGGATTGTACACTCGGATTTCTAGAGCGTCATGCTGTAAGAAATCATATAAGTACATTTGTTGAAATGTATGTTATTGATGTCTACTGCCTTTGATTTGTGTATGGCGGAAAGGAGATGTAAGTTTTGAAAGTAGAGATTTTATCATGACGTTACACTGTTATTTAAATTTTTGAAGGCAGAATGAAAGCTATTACGGAGGTCTCTCATGATATTTAGAAAATTACTAGAGAAATTAGTTTTGTCTATTAATGAGATAATTCAATTTGTTGTTAGAATGACAGTTTTATGAGTAAGCATGCATCTTTGAAATGTTTAAGATAATTTTTTGAACGTGTTTGCTATTTTTGCAAGTGTTTGCTATTCTTGCGTGCGTTTTGGATATATAATTCCAATTGGTGCTAAATTGAGAATTTTACAAATAAACATGCCTGTATATCTGTTTAAATAGAATTTTGTATATCATGCATGTATTAAAATCAACTTATGAAATTGAACGGAGGTGGTAGTTTGTTGATGCCTGTAATGGTATATTGTATACTTATACACTGTATGTATAGCGCAAATAAATTTGAACTATTTTCTCTATCGAAATTTTGTTTTGGGTTACTTCTAACCTTCACAGTAGGTATTTTAAATAATTTTGCTTGATGAATGGAAAATATCAGTATTGTGGTAAATCAAATTTAGTCGAAAATTTCCGGAATTGCGATTCGTATTTAAAGTTAAAGATTTCTGTTGTCCCTGAGGCATATGTCATTATCTGAAATTAGTGGTGGCAGATGTGTACACGCTGTCCTGTGGATGTTCTGAGGGCTAAGGTTTCTCCGTGATTCTTCCGATCACCACCAGGGGCGTTGCAGAGGTTAGAGGCTATTATATGAGTTTGGCATCAATCCTCAATATCTCAAACCGGTTGAGATATCGATTTTATTTGTACGTCAGTATGAAGCTTACGCATATCCCTAAAAAAATACATTTCAGTGTTATTTTTAATTCAACCTCTACGAGCATTAAAAAACTAAACGTGATCTCAATTAATCGTCTGTATATCTTAAACCTGTTGAGATTTCGATATGATTATCGGATAGGAATTAAACTTACGTGAATAGCTAAAAAGCTTTTTCATGTTTTTTTTTTTCAATTCAACAGTTTTGTGGGTGTAAATATGTAAAATGTACCAGAAATACCGAAAATCAGGTATGACTACAGATAAATAATTTAAAATATGTTACGTTTATTCGTTCTATTAATGAGGATACCTATATGGGCACGGGCCTGCATATACACATATTATAATTTCTTAAGAATTCGAATGACATTTCTTGGCATAGATGATTGGATCACTGGTAGGAGAATTTGGGTTCGAATCACGTGTAAGGCAAGGCGACCGGTAACTGCTGTGATAATATATACGCACATATTAGTGGTAGCTGGCACAATAGTTATTTGTGTAATGGCTCTCTCTTTGGAACGAAGGCACCCACTGAGGGATGAAAAGGGGCAAAATGCATTTTTCCTATATCCTTGACAGCTCGTAACCCTGGTGAGTTATTATTATGATTTGGGAGTGAAAATTCGTAAAATGTGTTTTCGCGCCGTGTCCGAAATATCTCATTAACACGATAAGCTAGAAATTACACGCGGGTCAAGCCACAACCAGGCAGCTAGTTATTACATATTCTACAGCCAATTCATTCCTCGAATTGCATTAGCAGTCTCGCACGTGATAATTAGAATTCCTTTCATCACGACTATCATTTATTTTCTATAATTAAAGGGGAAATGTAGTTATCAATTCAAATTAGTTAATTTGATATTAATTTTACTTTTGGAATTCTGGCTACGTTAAAATAAAGTTTGATTAAAGTTATTGTTAGTGGAATATCATGTAAAACATTCTAAGTATAAGACTGATTACTTCAGAACGTTTTATACGCCGTAACAGAAAAGCGTATAATTGCGCGAGACGTTATAAATGCCATAAGAATATATTTTAGGCTCTAACGAAGATACATTTTCATAAATTAAACTTAAACAAGAATTACAATAAAATTGACGATACTAACTCTTCTGCATTCAGTTTTCTTGAAGACGCGACTGTACTCACGCGGGATCTGTACGCACTTATAGTCAGGTAGACCTCCTACACAAAATGCAAGTCAATAGTCGAAACTGTGCACAGGTGCACGGGTGACCGAATTTCGAAACTGTTTCCAGTGTGCGCGTTCTACTCTTCTGTATTCAATGGGAATTCTGGTGTTCGGATCCACCCCAAGAATCAGAGTTGAAATTGCAACTGTGAAAAACATGCGCTTCGGCATCACGTCTGGCATTTTCTGGAACATCCGATAAATTACCGACACATACACGTATAGTCCATCCAATGAACGCTTTACAGGATGTTCCCAAAGCGCATGTCAAAATTTCGGAGGCACATACCTCACACCTAGAAGAACAAAATATATATTGTCTGAACATAAGTCGGAAAATGCGCCATTTCTGCACTACAGTTCACAGCACGTGATGAAGCATGCGAACTGGATCGTATTATTATGGAATGCAATCACAGCCAGTGGCGTATCGAAACTTTATTGGCAGGGAGGGCACGAGTCGCCGAAAACTATACATTTGTGTGAATGCGCCGCCTATTACCAACGGTCATGAAATATCTACGGGCTAATAATGGACGACTTGAGGTACACGTCCCCTGACGTCACACCTCACGGGAAGAGTAGGTACTGTGGGAAAAAAAGATTGTTTACAAACAGGCCGATTTGTTAGTTGGTGATGACATAAACAAAAAAAAAATGTTTGTGCATTCATAGACTTACACGTAAGTGTAAAATATGTAAGTTTCATTTTATGGTTAAGATACGCAAATGCATAAGATTAATGTTTACCTGAAAAAGCGGCGAATTCCAAACAAATAATAAATTTTCTTTACATACATCTCATCCTGGACATGTGACACTAAACGCCTGAATGAAGGTTATGTTTGGTTGCGGTATCTATGGAGGTAGAAATTGTATCCCACACCAGACTTGAGCTTCGCCTCATTTCAAATCTTCCATTATGTTGTGACCAGTCAGTAATAAGCGGCACCTACACCAGTGTGCCAGCGGCTGTAGCATCAACTAGCGAACAACCTTATACAGTTCTCTGAAACTTGTGCCCTACCTGGCAACAACCAACGAGTCGCCACAGATCGTAGCTATTGTTCACAATTACATACCCAACTAATTGTATTCAACTGGACTGTAGGCATTGTCCGATGTAGCATTCCACTGTCACAGTATCCAACCAGCGCGCCATGCACTATGTCATGAGTAGGGACCTGCAAAATCCGCGTTATTATTTGGTAACAGACTATTTGATTTTTTCCCCTAACCTACCATAATCTACTGTGTAATGGTGGAGGCCCGGGGGAGGAGCAGGACCTAAGTGCGTCTCAGGGCTGAGCCTCATACGCCTACATAGGAGAAGTTTCATGCAGAGGAGGCATGCATCGCGGCAGAGAGGGATTGGGCAGACATGGCCGCGGTTGGGGCCATGTCTACCTCCCTAAGTGTACCTATAGCTAGAGCCCGGTAATTTTCGCGAAAAGAATTTTGCAGCACTTTGTTTCAGTGCCTTACGTGCGCACCTGCATCTCTGCTGTGTGGTCAGTGATTGGATGCCGTAACACCCAGCGTGTGGAGGTTAAACCCGCAAATCACAGACGTGATGTGTGACAGTTGTCCGTGTACTGATTGGCACAGTCAAATGAATAACGACTCTGCAGAAAAACACTCTGTCAATAGCAATGAAGTTGAACTGCAGGTGTGCACGTAAGACACTGAAACAAAGTGGGGCAAAAATCTTTTCGCGAAAACTACCGGGCCCTACAGGCTATAGCTAAGCCATAATCTAAGAAGAGAGAGGGAAAAACCGGCATAGTACCGTAAAAACCCTCTCGACAGAATAGGAGTGTAACCACTCAGCAGTTACATGCATTAAAAATAAAAATGGCACTGGAGAAGAAGGAAGGTCCATGTTATTAGTAGAGTTGTGAAGTAAGAAGAGGCAGGGAGGGCGGGAACTATATTTGATTTCTTTATTTAATTTTCTTTTCTTTTTGTGGAGGGCGCTGGTTTTAACCAGGGCACTGTGGGTTAGCACAATGCCCTGGTGGAGAGCGAGGTTATAGAGGCGCCTCACCCTCCCGTATGTCCAGTAGATACCTGCTGGAAACAGACTAGACCTAGCAGTCATATATATATACACACAATATTACAGTATGAGTAGGGACTGGAAAATTAATTCAACTACTTGTAGGCTAGAAACCATTATACTATGCATACTCAAGCCCCGACTATTAGTCAACTAGCTGCTACTCAGTGAAACAGCAGACAATGAACGAATATCCGGAGCTTGCGTATGCATAGTATAATGGATTCTAGCCTACAGGTCACTGAATTCGCGAAATTTTCCAGTCCCTAAGTATGAGATTATACTGGCCGTAGTCTCTATGTGATGTCAGCTACGTGTGTGATCGCTTTATAGCAGGTTGGTCGCTCAAACGTGCAACTTTTAATTACTGGACACATGCATTTTACCCGGCAGACCACGGCATTTTTTACCTATGGCGGGGGAAGTTGGACGAGTATATAACCATTTGGAGTCTAGCCTGGTGGCAAGAAATAACGCGAATTTTGCACGTCTCTTATCATGAGAACTGTAGTACAGTAACGGTGTGTTTTAGGACCTGTGTTCACGTAATATTTTTTGTTCCTCCAAAACACTGAAGTGCAGTTTTTCAATAAACTGTGCATTGGAATAGTTCTACGTTGTGTTTAATTAATCGCAATATAGTTTCCTGCATTTTCTTGTGATGTGATGATCTTTTCACACTCACTCGTACTTGCACTTTACTGAATCATTGGTTAACAAATGTAATATAATGGATGTAGTTTCTGAACTGACACTTGGTGATCTGTAGAGACAAGAAGTATAAGCGAAAAAAATTTTGGCATGACTATTTCAGTGTCTTACTTGTATAGCTACAGCTCTGATTCGTGGTTAGTGATTGGGTGTTTTAACTCCTGGAGTATCGTTGTTCTATCCGCAAATCACAGATGTGTGTTGTCGCAGTTGATTTTGATCTGATTGGTTCAGTCAAATGAAAAATGACTCAGCACAAATACACATTCAATAAACATGAAGCAGAGCTGCAGGCATTGAAACAAAGTGGTGCAAAAAGCTATCGCAGAAACTTCCTGTCCCTAGTGATCTGTCATAAAAGTGCACTCGTTCGTTTGATAGATTATGTTCCTTATAGAGAGACCGGACATCTCGGACGTGTCGTGGAATCTGCAGCAGGACAAAGCAGGCCACACGACAGACCTCGCCCCTTGTAAATATACCCTCCCTGAAGGTGAGGGGCAGGAGAGGAGGGGGGTTAAAGTTCCCGGGTCCTCGTTAAGTAGGATCATCCCGCTCCTCATTACGGCGGCAACTCGGCCGGCGTCAAAGGTGCAGTCAATTAATCCTCCCTTGCGGCGCTGCGATGCCATGACGAGCTTGATCCCCCTCTGGACGACCTGGGCAAAAATTGAGCGCCGCTAACTAACAAGCTAGTTAACGGCCTTGTTTGTGATTACACCGGGGATCGCGCCAACTCCCTGTCGCTGTTCTTTGACGTGCTTTCTCTTTGTGCGCCATCGCGTCGTCGGCTAACCTCGGTGCGCGGAAACGTCTGCAGTACAGGCAGCGGCGAAAGGCCACACATAAATATGGTAAAAAGTGGTTCTCGTCAAAGTGAGCCCTTTTGAAGACTGTTTTGTCTAAAACAATAATTTAAACATAATTTTTATGGTGACTACATATGTCAATATTTGAGTAAAGTATAATCTATGCGCATTAATTGTTATTTAGGGTTCTTGTTTTATAATTAAATGTGGCAGGAAACTAAAAATTATCATAAACAAAACAGTAAGTAAGATTTTAAAAGTGCTCAGTTTACCTCGTACGAACTATACCTGATTCAATGCCCAAACTAATATCAGTTCAATCACGTTCCGGCAGACGTCATTAAAGCCAGACAAATTTAATAAAATGAGTTTGAATAACGTTTTATGTTTACATCAGAATGTTATGATTGCTGTCATGCGTTTAAGGCCATACTAGGTAGTTTTTCACACTGGTACAAATAAACTCAAAATGTTTGTTTAACGGAATGCTTTTAAAAAATTCAAGAATTAGAGCATGTATAGGACCCACAATTCTATGTGCGCATTTTGCAAAATAATACACCTTTCTTTCGCAAAATAATATATAGATTCCTAGTTTGTTTTAGCCTTCTGTACATAACAACAATTTGTGACACATTGGGTGCAAAAACCTGAAAAACTGTGAAGTTTATTCAACCAAATTATAGGTGCGCATTATGATAAATTTGTGACACAACGTTTTACGAATACTTCGATATTAAATTACGTTGCTATAGAAAATATTTTCAAAATTACTGTAAAACTATCTGGCGTAACCATGAAGCAATTACGATGGATGTACCACACACCACAATTTCTTGTAAACCTTACTTAACTGAACCTGCTTGTATTAATTTTCTTGCCTTTGGAACTTGCCTTTGCAAGCTGCTTGCCCAGCAACAAAAATAATACGTGCATGTTCAGTATTTCCAAAAAATCATATAGTAACAGTTCCGAAAAAGATACACAAAATTCATTTTTAAAATTGCTGAATATAGAAATTAGTCGCAACTCTAGTATATGTTTTGCCATTTAAACATGCCTTAGTCAGTCCACCCAAGAGTAACTCTGTTAATAAAAATCATCCAGTTCACAGACGTCACGTAAATGAACATAAATTCTCCAATTCCACCACTCTTTTCAAAAATCTCAGGTTGTATAAGTAGATACTAGTTTGTACATACATTAGTTACAGACTAGTTAGATTACACCAGCCTGTTTAAAAACCTGAACTGTGAAGTGCCGAAGATATTAGTTCTGTTTTAAAAGCGTCTCGTAGAATACGCACGAACAAAACACGGAATATCCGGAACTCTAAAACAAAATAAATCGTACATTCATTGACGTATCTAATAATATTTTACCAATTTTTCGTAATTTAAAGAAGATTAGTTTTAACAGCGCGTTGGATGTTGCAACAACGGCATCGATTCATAAGTAACTATAGTCCGATGACATAACAACAGGAAGTTAATAGTACACCACATCCTTCTTACCCCTAAATGTTGGAAATAGCGCCAAAATTATTATTAGTATATGGACGCCCAAATATTCAAAAAGGATCTTGACAATAGAGTTCTGATAAAATTAGTTTGTTGGGGTTTCTTTCTAAGAACTACGCGATATATTAAAAATTTACTGACATTATATAAAAACTACTGAAGTTTCATTTATCAGTACTGTTTGGTTTTACAAAAAACAAATCAGATCTTTATATCTCATTTCAGAAACTACGAATGTTAGTTTCAAATAAGATATTTTACTTTATTTCGGTTCTTTGCGATACGTATTTGTGTAATGAAATGTAGGGAAATTCAAAGTAACCTAGCAACATTCAAAATTTTTGTGTTAGCAGCAGTAATGCGACAAACACACAGTTTTGTGTTTGCTAACTGCAGATAGCTAGAGATCTTTAAACGATGTAGAGGAATCCCTTTTCTGTTTAATGGTAAATAATCTTCTTACGATATCATTAGTTGCGCGTGAACAGCACAGTAAAGAAGAGAATACATGAAGACCGAAATATTATCATTGCTGATAGAGCAGTGTAATGTTTAGTTCTGAAAACATATGCACTGAAATAAGTAAAAAGTTCACTGGAGAGAGAAAACATTGAAGAGAAGCGCAACATTCACAAATAAAAAACTAAACTAAACAGGTTAACACTTAATATGTCGTATTTTATTTATGTTACTATATATTGTTGCGTGTTGGCCGGGTAGCAGGCACATTACATCATGCTGGGTGGTCAGCCCTGTGAGTTAACCAGTGATGTCATGGGTTTTCGCAGCTATGTCGCATCTCCCGAGAGACGTCACTGGGTTTCCCCGATGACGCCAGTGTGAATGCGTGACTATCAACAAGTACGACCGAGGTAATGTCTATTTTTTGACCACAGGTCACCATATTTCATCAGCCATTGACGTCATTGAAGGGGCCGTATAAAAACATCGGAACTGCGCAACATGAGTCAGTCTGGAAGTGAGTCGGGGAGAGTCTAGTATTGCAGAGTCATGTGCGGAGTCGGGAGGTGAGAGTCTTGTGGAGTCTTAGTAGTGAGTCGTGAAGATGAAGTGAGACCGAGAGTGGTGTAAGGCGCCGGGACGACGATGGACGTCGTGAGAAGTGACGGGCCGAGAGAAGACGCTGACAGCGGCGCAGAACTGAGGACCCAGCGCCTTGGGGGCGGTAACACGATGGCGTCGAGGCTGATGTAACATCGCCGGAGCTGACGAGGTGTGGCATCTTGAGGATGCCAACACGGCGGCGGTAGTCGGTGTTCGGTCTGAGTAACATCAGCGCCCTGCAGAAGGGACAGACATCACTAAGGTGTTGTGTGTCGGCACGACTGAGCTGACGAGGTATGGCTTCTCGAGGATGGCAGCACGACGGCAGTGGTCGGTGTCGAGGCTGTGTGACGCCAGCGGGCTGTAGGAAGGATGAACAACACTTGTGGTGTTGTGTTGGAGTGCTGCAGAGGTGGCGAGCTGTGGAGAACAACACTGACGGTGTTGTGTCGAGGAGGGCAGTAACTGGTGACTTGAGGAGAATGTCTACCTGGTGATTCAAGAGAAGTAGTGCTTCGAGAGTTCGCTATTGGTCCTGCTCGGAGGGGGTGTTAAGCTTGTGCAGAGAGGCTGGTGAGGGCATCTTGGTGATGTCAGGAAGACATCTTGGTGATGTCAGGAAGATGTCTTGGTGACGTCGGAGTCTACTGCGAGGATACAGGCACATACTCGGAGCAGTACTGGGTGAGACAAGAGGGCTTCTGCTGTGGGTCGATAGGTGAAGAAGGTGGGCGACGGGAGTCGAACCGAAGACCTCAAGAGTGAAGACAGAGGTGCACTCTGGGTGTTGCACTGTACATGGTGAGCCATCCTCCCTTAGGACTGTTAAGGTTGTATATTGTAATTATTTGAGAGTAACTGTTGATTGGATATATGACTGAACTTTTATTGTGATTTGTAGTCTTTAATTCATTAATGGTAAATATTCTTGTGCTTTAATTGTCAAAGTTAATTAACGTGTCTGTGACACAGGAGTAATTGTGTGCATAACTAATTGTGTTGTGAGAGTTATAGTTGATTACTGTTTTGTGTATTTCATAGCTTTGTGGGCTATTAAATCCAGTACTTAATTTAAATCTTTTATTTACAATTATAAGACCTCTATCCCAAAATAACTCATGGGTATTGCCCACATGAAAAGTTTTATGTGCTCCAAACTTGTAACAATATTAAACGAACACTGAATGCTGAATGTTATTGAACTACTTTTTTTCTGAAACAAATACCAGACAATCAGACAATACTATTTCAAAAATATGTGCTACTTATGTATTTCTCCTTTATTCTCAACCATTGCTAAATAATGAAGTCTCCGTTTACTAATTTGCTTCGGTGAAACGACAAGTCTTAAGTTTTTAGTAAATTACGTTACTAAATTGGTTTTGTTTTATTGTTGCGGTAATAACATGTTCTTTCATTTTTTTGGAGCTCATAAATATTGGATATTTCTTGGAAAAAGACAATTGAATGTGACGGAGATGCAGAGAATGAACAGACGCATGTAGAGAATTGTTTCTCAATGGGCTGTTACAAAATGTATATTAAGTCATTATTATTTAAATGGTTGCTCATAAGTTATGATTTTTTTGGGGGTTTCACTCAGATAGTAGCTACACTGTGGGTTTATTTAGATATTATTTAGGGTTAAAAGACTAAGACAGTTATGGTTAAACAGGCATTCACTCTACTGCACTGGCAGGTACTCTGAATACAAAGACGGTTACAATGTGTTCTATTGATTTAAGAGGGGAGCGCAATATTACAGATTATTATTAATATATGTGTTAAGACGAGGGTTACTGCCACGTAACTCGATCTGACGACCTTGCCGAAAGCTGGATTGATGAGGTAGACGGCATCGACGGACGAGCACACGCCCGCCAAGGCCCGACCCACGAGTCCCGGCGGAGAACTCGACTGTTGTTGATCTAATGAGTGCTGGTAGACGACAGCCAGACGACAGAATTCGTTTACTCGGTAACAGTCCCATATATCGGCGTGCTTGTGCTCAATATTGTGCGACTACGAGGGGGGTGAGGTGAGTTGCTGTCTTCCGTGGTTTCCCAACGCTGACCTGATTGCCGCTTGGACCTGTCAGGCCTGCCAGGCAATATCACAACAGGACGAACAGATTTTTTTCCCCCATTTGTATTACTCGCAGACACCTCCTGACGCAGGTTATAATAAACAATTAGGCCGGCCGCAAGATGAGACGCAGGTCCGTGACGTGACGCAGGGTGACTCACGACGAAACTTCACCGCAGTGCGAGTCACGGCGAGGATCATCGCAAGACGGAACGCAGGTTCACGACGCAGTTTACTCCAGAACATGCGGCTGTGGCAGATATGGCGAATATGTCAGCGATGTTAATATATTTGAGTTCAGAATCGGATTCAGAAAGTGAGTTAGTGTTCGAAACGATGTGTTACACTGCTATGATGACACAAAAAGCAAAAAGGAATGCTTACATGTAAAAAAGACTAAGTCATGGAGAATTCGTTTTAACCAAGGAATTTGACGATGAAAAATTCACAAACTATTTCAGACTAAATCGTGATCAGTTAAAGGAAGTTCATGATCTCATCAAGAATGAAATTCACGAAGAGGGGTGCGACGTATCAAGGTCCATTGGAACCGAGGAAGAACTAGCTGTGTTTTTAAGGTAAGCCATTCTATATAATTTAAATAGTCAATGTTAACATTTGTGACAATACTGACAACAGCATTCTGTACCCTCATCACTTTGCTAAACCTAACATCCGATTAATGATATACCCCGTTGGTAGATAATTTAACCGATGACAGTGGTTAATGCATATATACATGTACTTCACGGATGTCTATTATTATGTCAATCTCACACACCCCCACCACAACTTCTCGGTCCGACACTGCTAAACGAATGGGTAGGAAGGACGAGTTTCGTAGTTTGAAATTTTTTATACAATTGCAGATACAAATGTTGTTTTCATTATTTTTGTATGATGTGTATTTATTGAGACATGCAAATTTACAGATCTAATATCTAGCGCAAAATGAAACAACAGAAATACATATAATGTTATATGGTACACATTCATAAATGAATCAAAACTGCAACAGTATGCTCTAAAAAAACTCAAAAGTATTTATATTAAATGTAAATAGTAAAATGTTTGCATAACTTAAATTCAGGTTTCTGAATAATCAGGAATAAAAGTGACCAAGCCATGCTGATTCGAAGCTGCTGTTGAAGGGTTATCTTGGAACACACAAATTTCTTCTCGGATTGGAAATGGACTGTCGGAATGTGAAGAGTGTGAAGGAGTAGATAGTCTTGCATAAACTAGACTATCTGTGTTGTTACTGTTCGGTGACAATTCGTGATATGGTGGTCGCTGAACTGGGTTGCACTGCTGGGTTGTGGCAGGAAAGTTCAGTAACTTTGCCTCCATGTCCGTAACCACACGGAAAATATAGTTTCTGACGACAAATTGAGATGCTGGTGGCATGTTTTTTGTTAGTTCGTACATAGAAACGAAGAAGTGGTAGAGAGGATCACGTGGAGCACTCGTTTGTTCCAATATCCTTTGCCTTTCTACCGATCTCACCTTTCTTCGTTCTTCGTGTTGCTCCATGCTTCGTTTCAGTAAGCCAGTAATTGTATCTTTCTTCGTTTTTTTAGCAGATGTAGCTTGTGTCGGAGGCCGATCTTCAGGAAGCACATTTTCTTCATCCCGAGAACTTCTCATTTCTTGCGTCGTGTTCTGTGACTCGTCACGCTCTTCGGCAACATCTCCTGGACTGTCAATGTCACATGTTTGAGTTTGGGTTTCACTTTCATCGGTGTCGTTTATGTTTCCTTCGCGCGTTTTATTGGCCATATAGGGCTGTAAACCCCCATCTGTTTTTGATACTTCCACACTTTATGAGAATCAGCAACTGCTCCACTTTTCATGCATTTGTGCTGTCGTCTTAGAGCATCTCTCAAGGAATGTCTCAATTTTTCCCACATTGCCTTTGATTCATCACCTGCAACAATGGTGCAAGTAGATCATTAACGTGTATGCATACATTACCTTTTTATCTAAAATCAAAAACAAATATAGAAAATACTCATTCCCTACTAATGGAGTTTGTTTCCTTGTATGTTTAAGGTATTCGGCGAGGAAACACGTACAGAACTATTGCGTACAGCTACAGAATGGGGGAACGTATGGTTTTCAACATTGTGTTAGAATTATCTCAAGCTGTATGGAAGGTAATGCAACCATTGTTTTTGCCGTATCCTTCACAACAACATTGGGAATCAATCGCAGTTGGTTTCCAACACAAATGGCAGTTCCCGCATTGCATTGGCTCTATTGACGGAAACATGTTGTTATAAAGAAACCTGGGAAAACTGGATCTTCTTATTTCAATTATAAACACACTTTCTCTATTGTGCTAATGGCTATCGTGGATTCAGACTACAAATTCGTTGTTGTTGATGTAGGGTCGCAAGGAAGGTTCAATGATGGAAGTATTTTCAACACTAGTGTTGTGGCTAAAAAATGATGGAAGGCAGTTTACAGATTCCTCCGCCTGCAGTACTACCTCCAATACAGGATCCGCTACCTTTCGTATTTGTAGGGGATGAGACGTTTCCGTTGTCTGAGAATTTGATGCGACCTTATCCAAAACGAAGCGTGACAGGCAATTACGAAAACGAATTTTTCAACTATAGACTGTCACGAGCATGCCAGACGGTTGAATGTAGTTTTGGTATTATTGCTTCATGGTTTCGAGTTTTTAGAGCACCATTTGAAATTTAAGTAGATAGTGTGGTCAATGTTGTGAAGGCAGCTTGTGTTTTGCACAACTATTTAACAACTTGCACAGCTCAACTGAGTGAAGACGACACTATGGAGGATATGCCACAGGAACAAATGCGACCATTATTACCATCAAATGTCAGCCGAAGTTCACAGAAAGCTTTTACAATTCGACAGAACTTTACTACATATTTCAACACTACAGGAATGGTTCCTTGGCAGAGGGACAGTGTTTCACAAGGAAAGTACTGAAAAACTAAGTATCTACAGGGTGCGGAAAAATTACACTTCTTAAATGTAGGGGTGGCTTGGGGGTACTAAAACAAGTATTTTGAAGACAGGAACCATGGGTCTCCGACTTACCGTTAATTTGTTACATGCGTCCGAAGTTACGCGTCTTCAAAAAGTGTAGGCATTTGGTACAAATGACTACCCTCTTCGGAGTCACTTATCTAACTGGTTTTAGGACAGAGAGCCCAAAATGCAAGATTTCCATCTCTGGTCTTGTTTACGGATGAGGCGTCATTTACTTGAGAGGGAGTTTTTAATCACAATAATAATCATTTGTGGGACTACGAAAATCCTCATGGTACGCGTACCCGTGGACACCAGGAACGTTGTACTGTCAACTTGTGGGCGGGAATAGTGCATGATCAATTAATTGGGCCTTAAATTCTCCCACCAAGGCTTAACGGTGCGAACTACTTAATTTTTCTGTAAGAGGTGCTACCAGAACTTTTGGAAGAAGTGCTGTTAAATGTGCGTCGTGAAATGTGGTTTCAGCACGATGGTTGTCCTGCCCATTTTACATTGGCAGTGCGTGCTCATCTTACAGAAGCATTTGGTGACAGGTGGATCGGCAGGGGTGGACCGGTGAGGTGGCCCCCACAGTCCCCTGACTTACCGCCCCTTGATTTTTTCTTGTGGGGATTTATCGAAGACATTGTTTACGCGACCACTGTTGAAAGCGAGGAATATTTAATAGTGCGAATCGTGGAAGCAGTACACCAAATTACAGACACGGCCGGTATGTTCGAACGTGTTCGCCAATCAATGTTATGTCGATGTGAACACTGCCGGGATGTCGGTGGAAGAAACTTTGAACATTTATTGTAAACTTTTGCCTTTTTGTATTACAAGCACCATCCCGGGTAAAACGTTTTCTTTTTTGTTTTTGTGCTTTTTTAATTTTCTTGCGTACTTTAATTAATTCACACGTCAAAAATCGGCAAGAAAGCGCAGGTGTTGACGGCTCACAGCACTGACGCAGATTTAGCAAATGTGCGCCTTGAAGTAGGCAATCCATGACGCGTATCTTCGGACTTGTGTAACAACTTAACGGTAAGTCGGAGACCCATGGTTCCTATCTTCAAAATACTTGTTTTAGTACCCCCAAGCCACCCCTACATTTGAGACGTGTAATTTTTCCGCATCCTGTATATACAGTTACATTGTCACATAATGTCTTATATACTTATTTTTTCTTAAACAAAAATTGGTAGAATTTAATTGTGTAACAATAATTATTTGTATTGGGACCTACATTAATTAATTTTTTTTCTTGATAGATGCCATGTTGCTGAAGAAGTCACCTATTTTTGACAGTACGAAGCAGTTGTGATAAATGTTCATGTAAGCTTTGGCAAAATTAATATATTCACACAACACTTTTTTGTGTGTAAATGACCGTTTACCACATTTACATATATTGTATTTTCACCTGCGTCAACGTTTGAGCTGTGTATGTTTCAGCAATGTGTTTTAGTGTTTCTAAATATATTACATATTTTTATGTGCAGTACATTTGTAATGTACTTCTTTTTATATTCGTTATTTAATTATTTCTTCTTTATTTTTGCCGGTTCGCAGAACAATTCTGTAATATTTTGACAGTGTAAGTCAGTAACCGTGTCCTATCCATGGCCACTGAATAAATAATACTTTAGAAGCGATAGAATGAGACTTTTCCATTCTTGCTATCATACCAGCTCTCGGGGCGTACAAAAAAGTCAAGAAAGCCTCATGCTATTTAATACAATGGCTTATAAAGCTGCTTGTATTTACTTAGATACTTGAAAATCATTAAATATCAGTTATGTAATTAGAAATAGTTTATACAACAGTTTTTACATAACAACTTCCTCGCAAATTTTTAAATAAGGTAGGTATACTTCATTTTGGTATAATCAATCACATGAAAAAACCCTCTCTGAATCCCTTATAATCCAAAGAGACAACGAGTTCGATAAACAGCATGCTTTGATGCTTCTGTTAGGTATATATTTATTCTGTGCCATGGCTGCTGTTTATTTTTACGATTACCATTCCAGAAAATACTTAGCGACTTACCATTTCGTGTGTCTGTTTCCTTGGCCACTTCCTCCCACATCTCTGTTTTCAGCTTCGTTTTCAAATAATCTTCATGGCTTGTATCATACAGTACTTTGCGAACACGCACAGCTTCAATAAGTTTTTCTTCCATTTCCAAATACAAAACAAATACGAACAGCCAAAATCACCAAGAACCTTCGCAGGAAACTGCGGACGAGAGACTGCGGCCCGCATGGTCACCGCGAGCAGTAACTGCGTCACCTCACCCTGCACTCAAACGTGCGCGGGTCCTATATCGTTTATGGTTCGCAGAAACTCACCATGAGTCACCATGCGTCACGTCACGGACCTGCGTCTCATCTTGCGGCCGGCCTTACCGTAAGCGAGAGTGACTTTGGACACGTGGAGCGTCTTAGGGACACTTCAATACTATTTTTATTTTCCATGTTTGTCGATTGTAACTATAAAAGGTGTTCAAGTGCGATAAAATCATAATTTTATATTTATATGAATTAGAGCTAGTTTTGTAGACGATACTTGAGAGTGCAGCTTCCTCTTCTGAAACAATTTTAGCTCTCGTAGTTTTCTCATTACGGTGCGTCAAACTCAAAATTTGCATGTTTCGCTGTCATGCAAATAGTGAAAACCAATTGACTTACTTAAATTAAATAATTATCTTTGAAATAACATGCAATGAGCTACGTAATAAAGCACATTTAGAAGCCCACACGTAATATTTAGAATTTGAAAATAAACCGCAATATCACAAGAAAAATGTTGAAAATTCAACAAATTTTTTAATACAAAATAGTTAACTGGAACTTTTTAATACATTGCTAAATAACCCGTTGCATGTTATTTTACTGTGAATTATCTTGTTTTAGTAAGTCAAGGGGTTTTTACTATTTGCATGGCAGCGTAACATTCAAATTTTGACTTTGATGCGCCGTTAAGAGAAAACTATGAGAGCTAAAATTGTTTCGCAAGAGTAAACAGTAGTCACAAGTATCGTCTACAAAATTAACGTGATGTAATACAAATATAACATTATGAATTTTTTGCACTTGAACACCCTTAAGGGCAACCATATATGATTATATATATATATATATATATATATATATATATATATATATATATATATATATATATATATAATTTTTTAAAGTCCCAAAGTCGCCGGACGTGTTCTAAGTCATCCCCGCTTGCAGTATTCATTTCACGTATGACGGATGTGAATTTTGTAGTAAAATAATTCTAATTATTTCCATTTTGATTGTTGGTCACTGGATAATTTGAAATTGTTTGTATCAACAATTAATTATTTTCACTTATAATCAATTAAAGACAATTATTATAAACAATTTTTAAATTCAAGACAACTTTATTATTGTTACGATAACCTGGCTTCGGTTTGCAGTGGGCTACACAATCATATATAGACATAATTCCCCAATTATAACAATGTCCATGTTTCTCTCGGAAAAGTAGTAGTGATATACTAGTATGTCTACACGAAAGCTAAATTCGGATTGAAGCTCAGATCACTGGTCATATAATCTAGAGTAGCAGACTGATCAACAAATAACATCGTAACAATGATTGCAACAGGTGTTTCTTGATATGCAAGCTCGAATGCAGAGACAGAGACCAAGTACCTGTTCGCTCTGCGTATTATGATAATGAAGTCGAGGTGTTTTAATACTTAATCAGGACTCCGTCGTGACGGCACACATATATTGATTTTGTTTCGTAAAGAAGCATAATAAAGTAGTTTATGTACGAGGTGACAAATTTAGCATGCGATAAAAATTAACGCAAGATGCAAAAAAAGAGCAAGAGAGAGAGCAGACATCAAGTTGTCGGATGTGCAGGCGGGAGTGGAGATCGCGTGGGGAGCAGAGGGTTGGAACGTCGACACGCATTTGCAGGATTTATGAAGGCTGAATGTTTAAAAGCTTTCAAATTTACGCCGCGCGCGCACCCATAAATTAGAGCGTCTCTTTCTCGGCGAGTCATGCATCGGCCATGAGCCGTCTCTTTGCGGGTGGTTAGGAGGGTGGGCTCGATGTACGGGGAAGGATGTAGGGGGGTTTTCTTCTCGTGGCGTCGCGACGCCGTTCATAAATACGGGAATGAAAACGCGCGCGAGCCGACGCCACCTGCCGAACATGTTTTATAAATACGCCCGTCTAGGAGAAGGAAGATGGGGATGGGTGGTCTTCCTCACGTCCAGCCGAAGGAAAAGGAATGGGTCCCTTCCGTGTTCGCCTGCGATCCCGAGGGCGTTCTGACGGGTGGGGAGGTCGACGACGACGGAAATGCACTATGGCCTGCCAACCCCTGGTCGTCCCACCCGGGGCCCATCGACGAGAAACCAACAACTCCTGGAGAAAGATCCGCACGATTTGTTCTGCCAGCCACGTCTCCGGGCCAGCTCTTCCTGTGTCTCTCTTTCTACAGTCGTGGTTATCACCCCAGCACTATCTCTCGACATCCCTGATCCCCTCTGATCGTGAAGTCTGCAAGTCCAAAAGTGAAATAAATCAAACGCCGGGAAAGGACACTTCGGACGCGATGGAATAACTGCCGCTACCTCAGGGAGGCTAGAAGGTGGAATCCAAACTTGTCCAGCGTCCCCTCCCCCTTTTTCCATCTACTAGATCCTAGCCACGCCAACCACCGTCGACAGTGTAGTGTAACTTATAATGCGAAAAGAAGCGGGCGGGAGAAGACGGGCGCCAGGAAATTTGCGGCTCCGGAGCGAAAAGAGAAACTTTGAGAGTAGCAGGAAGGTAACGATATTTTCTTGACAACAAACAAGGGTCCCGGCAATACAAGTTTTAATGACATGAAAGTCGTTAAAAGACGCTTTTTTTATTTATATATATTTTGCGAAGTAGCTTCCGCAACTCCATCAAAGGATGCAAGATTTATTATATGAAACCATACTTTGGTAGGAGCGCGTAATTTTTTTTTTCCACGTTGCACGATTTATTGGCAGTATTTATTTACGCGACGTCCTAAAACTTATATCGGCAGAGCATAGAGAACCGGTCAACTGATAAAATTCCAGGTAAGAGAAAAACATGTTGTTTCGATTGAATTCGGACATCGTTTAGCTTCACCGTATTAAATACGCTTGTTACTGGATAAATATGATTTTTATAGTGCAGTGTGCTTATGTAAATCAAGAGGATGAATTATATGAAATGATATAATTCGTATGAACGTTCATTTCCAGTGAGATCAATGTATTATTTAAAAAAATGAATTATTAGTTGTTTTAAATATTCTAGTGATAAAATTAATTTCAATAATGTTTTAAGAAAATTTAATTATCAAACAGCCAGCAAGTAGTACCCTCCAAATGCATAAAACTTTTGGGTGAATATAAATAATAAAAAAGTAAGTTTAAATACATGACGTCTAGCAGTGGGAGGTGATTCTCAGTTATAATTAAATTTTAAGCTGTAAAACAGTTTATTTATAAACTACAAAGAAAATATTCTATTCTAAAACGCCAAAATAATGTATACTGTATTCTTTAAAAGAAAATTTATAGATCACTTTAGAATCAGTCTTTCTTTATCATGTTAATGTATTGTTACTTTTCAAGTCGCCACACTTACGTTGCATTAAATATTGCTACCTAAATGTTATTGATAATCTAATTAGCAGAACATCACATAAGTCATAATACGAACCCCGTAGTACTATCACAGAAATCAGAATATCCCCTTATAACATGTCCTAACACTTCTGCAAAAGAAATTGAGGAAATAGTAAAAAGCCTCAAACCAAAGTTATCCTGTGGTTATTATGGCTTAAGCAGTAAACTAATAAAACAATTTGCCTCAGGACATAGTACTCCGTTAAGCAATATATGCAACTCTGTAATAAACGATGACCAATTTAAATAGGCATTGGTGACTCCACTCTTCAAGAAAGAGAGAAAAACAATCTCATTCCTAACCAATTCTTTAAAAAATATTGAAAAATTAATATATTACCAATTAACTATTAACTCATTTTGAAAAATTCAACATTTTCTCAAAACATCAGTATGGTTTCAGAAAAAAATCTTCTACCAATGAGGCACTATATCAGCTTATCATAAATGTCTTGAATGCACTCGACAAAAAACTACCATTAATCAGAATTTTTTGTGACCTTACCAAAGCCTTTGACTGTGTCGATCACGAGATACTTCTTCAAAACCTACAATTTTATGGTGTAAGAGGAAGAATTAATAAACTCGTATACTCGTATCTAACAAATAGACAACAACTAGTTTGCATTAGGGAAGACTCAAATATTGTTTATTCACAACCGAGTAAGATAAGACATGGTGTTCCTCAAAGTTCAATTCTCGGACATCTGTTATTCCCGGTTTACATTAATGATCTGCCTGACTGCCTAAACAATAGTTATATAACTACCTAACTTGCAGGTGACACCATAATCACAATATCAGGCAAATCAGTGAAAGAACATAATCACCTAACCAACACTACATTTACAGAATTAGATTCATGGTTTGTAGGAAACAAATTAAAACTTAACACAGAAAACCCCATTCCTTACTGTTTGCAACAAAAAAAAGTAATCAGCCAACGATTAATGTTCATTGCGGCACTGCAGAAACCAGTAAGTCGACACACAAAATTCTTGGGTTCATATGTTGATTACCAGCTGAATTGTAAAACACGTATTGAACATATCATTCCAAAACTCAGCTCTGCATGTTTCGCGTTGCGTAATGTAGTAGGTATAATAAACAAAGATCCATTGTGAACTGTATACTTGGCATATTTCTACTCTATTATGATTTATGCCATCATGTTTTGGGGTAAGTCTTCCGAGAGAGATAATGTTTTCAGAATGCAGAAGAGAGCTGTAAGAATAATACATGGGAGAAAACAGACTGAATATTGTAGACCCTTTTTAAATGTTTCAAAATAATGACAATAACTTGTAAATAATTTACTCATTGCTGACATTTATCTCCAAAATTCAGAAGTCGTTCCACAATAATGAACACTTTCATCAACATAACGCAATAAGTAAAAACATTTCACACATGTCTCTTGTCAACTTGACCTTACAGCAAAAGGTACTTCATACACTGCTTGCAAGTTGTTTAACAAGCTCCCCAGGAACCTGCAAGATGCGTGTTTATCAAACACGAAAATGTTCAAAAAACTCCTTAAACAATTATTAATCCTTATTCCTTTTTACTCAGTCTATGAGTATTTGTGTGGATCTGTAACTGTGTAGATACTTATTTTAAAAAAAACTCTGGGTTAAGATTATTTTTCTTGTGGAGACTATGATTACGAGTCCGAACTGACAAGAATAGTGTTGAATTTCGCTCTATTACTGTCTGCTTTTAAATATATATATATATTTTTTTTTTTCATTAATTCATTTAATCGTATATTGTAAATATGTCTTAAAATGCAATAAACTAAACTAAAGCTATTGGAAACCATTATAAATTCATGAAACACACATGTTTATGAATATAAATGAAAATTAAACTTCACGTAATATATATATATATGTATATATATACATATGTATATATACGTGTGTATACATTACATATATATGTGTGTGTGTATGCGTGAATCAAAATTAAAATTAAAGTTCACGTAACATATATATATATATATATATATATATATATATATATATATATATGCGATAGTTTATTTTTGTGCAAAATTAATTACCATAGTTCTGTAGCCCAAACAAAAATATGTTTAAAACTACTTTTTAAGAACTCAATAAAAACAAGTTACTTCAAATAAATTTTAGAAACTGGACAAATAAAATTATATATGTTTATAAAGGTCAAAAACTGATACAATCACGTCAACTTAGATAATGTGATAAACGTTTAAGACAAACAATATAAAATTAGACAGTTATTTATTTCAGTTTTTCCCACACTAATCTGCTTCTGTTGTTGGTCGTTATTTCTGAATGAATTGTGTAACAACGCATGTTGCATTTGAATGAAATGTCGAAATTCAAATCACAACATCTACGATCTTACAGACACAAGATATTCTTGTAACGAAATGTTTCAAAACGCCACCTTAAAATTTTAAGTAGAATTTATGCAAAACGACGCCGGTAGATCACAGCTATCTATACATGCTTGAGCAATATGTGCCATTCTAACAAAGGCGAACGGAATTAAGGGGTATGGGAAGGTACGAAGTCGAGCGGTCGACAAGAATACTCAATCGTCAATAAAATCTTAACTACTCATCAAAATTCTATTAAATGGTTTTTGCCGAGTAGATATTTTATCAGCGGACGTTTAATTATGTTGCACTATGTGGTAGTATGCTTTAATTTCGAGTAAAAAATTAAAACCTGCTTTTAGTAAAATAAGGGCTTGCAACCACAAAATCTACAAAAATGGAAAACTTACATTTTTATAGTTTTAATATGCTTCTAAAATAACCGAATTTCTAAAATACTCGCATTTTGAATCCAAAATAATTTCACTATCTGGAAATCTCTGCGCGAGAGGTTTACAGCGATGAAAATGTATCTTTCCTTGGTAAATCATCATCCTCCATGGTAGTGCCACCTAGCCTAACAACTAGGTAACGGTTTGTATATGCTCCGCTAGATGTCGGTAAGAGATACATCACAGAATTGAGTTATTATTTACCCGTGCCTTATGCAAAGAAAGTAGTACCAGTGAAGCTATTGTTGAAAGTTATATATATATATATATATATATATATATATATATATATATATATATATATATATATATATATATATATATATATA